>WNWK01010875.1:0-67745 GCA_009830355.1 Cherax destructor
AAAATAAGAAATAGGATATGAAAGGACATGAGCAGCTCGTTTGTATATTAAGGGTGGAACTTGAGACAGATGTCCTGATTTATTTTTAAGTGACTTGATTATCATGGAGACTTCAGTGGGTTCTGTAGGTGCAAGATATAAGGAGGATGGGAAATTCCCATCTAGGTAATCACTTGCTCAGGCATTGGTATCTGGAATTTTACTGGCAAATTTGATCCTATAGTTGAGAAGAAGTCATTTATCTTGTTTACTGTATCAATAGGCTGTAGTGGTGTTTCGTTTGGTTTAGTTAGGACAATATCCCTAGTTTTTTTTCAGTTTGTGGGTGCCCATAATCTGTGAGTGTTTTCCAGGTCTTTTTTATATCTCCTCTTGTTTCAGTGAATCTGCTGGAGTAGTACAACTGTTTGGTTTTTTTATTAGTTTGGTGAGAACTGATGAATAGTGTTTAACAAACTCCTTATGTATGAATCCCCGTCTATATTGCTTCTCATATTGATGTTTCTTGTTAATGGATTTTAGTAAGTTGTTAGTTAGCCATGGGCAGCCTAACCGTGTGTGTGTGTGTGTGTGTGTGTGTGTGTTGTGTGTGTGTGTGTGTGTGTGCACTCACCTATTTGTGGCTGCAGGGGTCAATTCATAGCTCCTGGCCCCGTCTCTTCACTGATCGCTACTAGGTCCTCTCTCTCTCCCTGATCCATGAGCTTTATCATACCTCGTCTTAAAACTATGTATGGTTCCTGCCTCTACTACATCACTCACCAGACTATTCACTTCCTGACAACTCTATGACTGAAGAAATACTTCCTAACATCCCTTTGACTTATCTGAGTCCTTCACTTCCAGCTGTGACCCTTTGTTTTGTGTCCATCTTGAACATCCTGTCTTTTAGTCCACCTTGTTGATTCCTCTAGTATTTTATATGTCGTTATTATTTGTCTCCTAACTTCCTGTCCTCTAGTGTCGTCAGGCCGATTTCCCTTAACCTTTCTTCGTAGGACAATCCTCTTCGCTCTGGGACTAGTCTTGTTGCAAACCTTTACATTTTCTCTAATTTCCTGACGTGCTTGACCAGGTATGGGTTCCAAACTGGTGCTGCATACTCCAGTATGGGCCTGACGTATACGGTGTACAGAGCCTTGAACGATTCCTTAGTGAGGGATCGGAACGCTATTTTTAGATTTGCTAGGCGCCCGTATGCTGCAGCAGTTATCTGGTTGATGTGTGCCTCAGGAGATGTGCTCGGTATTATACTCACCCCAGTATCTTTTTCCTGGCCACCTAGACTATACTCTGTCTGGGGTCTTCTTTGCCCTTCCCTGATCTTCATGACTTTGCATTTGGCGGGGTTAAATTCAAGGATCCAGTTGCTGGACCAGGCTTGTAGCCTGTAAAGGTCTCTTTGTAGTCCTACTTGATCCTCATCCGATTTAATTCTCCTCATTAACTTCACATCATCTGCAAACAGGGACACTTCTGAGTCTATCACTTCCGTCATGTCATTTACTATACCCAAAACAGCACAGGTCCTAGGACTGACCCCTGTGGAACCCCGTTCGTCACAGGCGACCACTCTGACACCTCGTCACGTACCATGACTCGTTGTTGCCTCCCTGTCAGGTATTCTTTGATCCATTGCAGTGTCTTTCTTGTTACGTGTGCCTGATCCTCTAGCTTTTGCATTAACCTCTTGAGAGGAACTGTGTCGAAAGCCTTCTTGCAGTCCAAGAAAATGCAACCTATCCACCCCTCTCATTCTCGTGTCTTACTTCCATTACCTTGTCATAAAACTCCAGTAGATTTGTGACACAGGATTTTCCTTCCCTGAAACCGTGCTGGTTGTCGTTTATAAGCTTGTGTCTTTCTAGGCGCTCCACCACTCTTCTCCTGATGATCTTCTCCATGACTTTGCATAGTAAACACGTCAGTGACACAGGTCTGTAGTTTAGTGCCTCCTGTCTGTCTCCGTTCTTAGAAAATGGACTACATTTGCTCCTGGCTCCGCCTTCTCGCTGATCGCTATTAGGTCCACTCTCTTCCTGCTCCATGAATTTTATCATACCTCTTCTTAAAGCTATGTATGGATCCTGCTTCTACTACATCACTCCCTAGATTATTCCACTTCCTAACATCCCTATGACTTATCTGTGTTTTAGACTTCCAGTTGTGACCCTTGTTGCTGTGTCCCATCTCTGGAACATCCTGCACCTGTCCAAATTGTCAATTCCTTTCAGTATTTTATGTTATCATGTCTTCCCTATCCCCCTGTCCTCCAGTGTTGAGGGGCGTATTTCCCTTAACATCTTCTCGTAGGACAAACCCATCAGCTCTGGTACTATTCTTGTTGCAAACCTTTGCACTTTCTCTAATTTATGGATGTTTTTGACCAGGTGTGCATTCCATGTTGGTGCTGCATACTTCAATATGGGTCTGACGTACACGGTGTACAGTGTCTCCTTACTTAGATGTCGAAATGCTATTCTCAGGTTTGCCAGGAGCCCTTATGCGCAGCAGTTATTTGGTTGATGTGCGCCTCAGGTGATGTGCTCACTATGATGCTCACCCCAAGATCCTTTTCCTTGAGTGAGTTTTGCAGCTTCTGACTTCTTAGGCTGTACTCTGTTTGCGGTCTTCTTTGTCCTTCCCGAAGCTTCATAACTTTGCACTTACTGAGGTTAACCTCCAGAAGTCATTTGTCAGACCAGGCTTGCAGCCTGTTCAGATTCCCTTGTAGGTTTACCTGATCCTCGTCCACTTGTATTCTCCTCATTAGTTTCACATCATCAGCAAACAGGGTCACCTCTGACTCTATCCACTTATACTAGAAAGAGCACCGGACCTAGAACTGACCCTGTGGAACCCCACTCGACACATGCACTCTGGCACCTCGTCTCGTACCAACACACGTTGTTTCCTTCCTGTCAGGTATTCCCTTATCCACTGCAGTACTTTCCCTGGTATTCCTGTCTGCTCCTCTAGCTTTTCTACCGGTCTCTTGTGTGGTACAGTATAGAAAGCCTTCTTACAGTCCAAGAAGATGCAGTCTACCCATCCCTCTCTCTCCTCTGTTGTGTTACCTTTTCATAGACCTTCGAAAGGTTTGTGATGCAGGATTTTCCTTCCCTTAAGCCGTGCTGGTTGTCATGTATAAGTTCATTCCGTTCTAGGTGTTCCACCACTCTTCTCCTGATAATTTTCTCCATAACTTCACATACTATACATGTCAGCGACCCTGGTCTGTAACTTAGTGATCCTGTCTGTCATCTTTCTTAAAAATCGGGACTACATTTGCTGTCTTCCACATCTCAGACAGTTGGCCTGTTTCAATAGATTTATTAATGATTGTTGTTAGTGACACACAGTGCATCTGGTCCCTCTATCAGGAAGAGATGTTATCTGGGACCACCGCCTTCGTGGTATCTAGTTTTCTTAGCAGTTTCTTCACCTTCTCCTCCTCGGTTGTGTGCAGTGTGTCCAGCACTTGGTGGTGCACCCTACCATCTCGGTTTACTGGAAGCCTCTCTGTCTCCACTGTGAATACCTTTCTGAATCTTAAGCTGAGCTCTTCACATCCTTCTGGTCGTTCCTTGTGAGCTCTCCTCCTTCCTTCCTCAACCTGATTACCTGATCCTTGACTGATGTTTTCCTCCTGATGTGGCTGTGTAACAACTTTGGGTCGCATTTAACTTTTGATGTCATTCTCGTATTGATGTTGGGCTTCTCTCCTTATTCATGTGCATGTGTGTGTGTGTGTGTGTGTGTGAGTGTGTGTGTGTGTGTGTGTGTGTGTGTGTGTGTGTGTGTGTGTGTGTGTGTGTGTGTGTGTGTGTGTGTACTCACCTAATTGTACTCACCTAATTGTGGTTGCTTGCAGGGGTCGAGACTCAGCTTTAACCACCAGGCCACCGGTGTGTGTGTGTGTGTGTGTGTGATCAAAGAATAAGGCACACCGTCACAATGAACACAGTTATACACATCAACATTGCTGTTGCTTTATGTCTACGAAAGTTTGACTTTTCGGGTCCTAAACAGAGAAGTGAAAACTTTTCTTCCCTTCTTCCCTTCCTCCTCCCCTCCCCTCCCCTTCCTCCCCTCCCCTTCCTCCCCTCCCCTTCCTCCCACCCTTCCTCTAGCCTATCCCTCTTCCCCTCCTCACCCCGCCACTAGTGCTGCTAGATCTTTAATATCTTTTTACAAAAAAAAAGAGAAAGTAACTGAAATCACACGACTGATAGATCGAGAGAGAGAGAGAGAGAGAGAGAGAGAGAGAGAGAGAGAGAGAGAGAGAGAGAGAGAGAGAGAGAGAGAGAGAGAGAGAGAGAGAGAGAGAGACCAGAGAAATCCATTATCTACATTTTTCCTTGAAATTAGTTTCTCGATACTAGAGTTTAGACACTCAAGTCTAGCACGACCACCGCCAGGACACCTGCCAGTCCACACACATATTACCCAGCTGTCAGATGAGGCAGTCATAAAGACGTGGAGCAGGAAGGACTACAGGTGGGTGTGAACAATACTACAGGTGGGTCTGAACAATACTCCAGGTGGGTCTGAACAATACTACAGGTGGGTCTGAACAATACTCCAGGTGGGTCTGAACAATACTACAGGTGGTCTGAACAATACTACAGGTGGTCTGAACAATACTACAGGTGGTCTGAACAATACTACAGGTGGGTCTGAACAATACTACAGGTGGTCTGAACAATACTACAGGGGGGTCTGAACAATACTACAGGTGGTCTGAACAATACTACAGGTGGTCTGAACAATACTACAGGTGGTCTGAACAATACTACAGGTGGTCTGAACAATACTACAGGTGGTCACACAAGTGCCTACTGGACCTCAAACGCAGAAAATTAAAAATGATGAAAATTGGATAGGGAAAAGAAGACAGAAAACTGAGTAGAAATTCGGTGCACAGAAACTTTAAACCTCACTCAATGGGAAGGACAACGGGGTGAGCATAGTACCGAGCATATCGCTAGAGGCGCATATCAACCGAACAAACTCTGTAGCCAATGCTATATAGACAAGATATGTATGGCTCCTGCCTCTACCACTTCGCTGTCTAGACTGTTCCACTTTCTGACCACTTTAATGCTGAACAAGTATTTCCTGACTTTCTGGGACTCGTCTATGTGTTTAACTTGCAGCTCCGACCCGGTGTACCCGAGACCCGCCGCTCTGACCTGGTGTACCCGAGACCCGCCGCTCTGACCTGGTGTACCCGAGACCCGCCGCTCTGACCTGGTGTACCCGAGACCCGCCGCTCTGACCTGGTGTACCCGAGACCTGCCGCTCTGACCTGGTGTACCCGAGACCCGCCGCTCTGATCTGGTGTACTCGAGACCCGCAGCTCTGACCTGGTGTACCCGAGACCCGCCGCTCTGATCTGGTGTACTCGAGACCCGCAGCTCTGACCTGGTGTAACCGAGACCCGCCTCTCTGACCTGGTGTACCCGAGACCCGCCGCTCTGACCTGGTGTACCCGAGACCCGCCGCTCTGACCTGGTGTACCCGAGACCCGCTGCTCTGACCTGGTGTACCCGAGACCCGCCGCTCTGACTTGGTGTACCCGAGACCCGCCGCTCAGAGTCTCCCGGTCCACCCTCTAAATCCCTCTCAGTATTTTGTACTTCGAAATCATGTCACCTGTGATCTTTGTGTCCTTTAGTGTCAAAGTTTAGCTCCTCTAACCTCTCTTCATAGGTCATACCCTCAGGTCTGGGACTAGTTTCGTTGCAAACCTTAGCACTTTTTCTAGCTTCTTTACATGCTTTACCAGATGTGAGTTCCCTACTGGTGCTGCATACTCGAAGATGGGCCTGACATATGATGTTTATAAGGTCGTCAATGCCTCCTTGTTGAGGTTCCTGAAAGCTATATACCTAAATTTGCTAGTTTTGTATTTGTTGCAGCAGTTATTTGGTTGAAATGTGTCTCTGAGGATATGCTCGGCACTTTGTTTACCCCGAGGTCCGTCTCTTTCAGGGAGGTTTGCAGCTTGTACTCGCCTATTTGTGGTTGCAGGGGTCGAGTTGTAACTCTATCCAGGGGTCGAGTTGTAACTCTATCTTCCGCAGTTTGCATTCTCCTCAATAGTTTTATGTCATCTGTGAACACTGACACCTCTGACTCGATTTCTTTTATTATGCCATTTACATACAGAACAGCATTGATCCAAGTACTGACCCTTGTGGAACCCCACTCATCATCCTCGCCCATACCGACACCTCCTGGACATTACTTGATTCCTTCCTGTTAAGTATTCCTTGATTCACTGCAGTGTCTTCCTTGTTATTCCTGCCTGCTGATCTAGGTATTGTCCCAGTCTCTTGTGAGGTGCTCTATCAAACACTTTCTTGCAGTCCACAACTACGCAGTCCATCCATCCCTCTCTCCTGCCTAACTTCTGTTATTGTGACATAGAATTCCAGCACATCTGTGAGACAGGATTTACCATCTCTTAAAACCATTCTGGCTGTTGTTTAGATGAATGTAGTTTTTCCCAGGTGTTCCACTACTCTCCTTCATAACCTAACATGATATGCAAGTTAGTGATGCTAGTCTGTAGTTTAGTGCTGTCTGTCCTTCGTAAATATCTGGACTAGGTTCGCTGTGTTCCATACATCAGGCAGCTGCCCTGCCAGTGTCTGACTGACTGTTGTGGCTGGCATCCAGTCTTTCCTTCTCCGAAGGCCGGCGTATATACGTAATAATAATAATATTAATAAACAATGATAATAAAGTACTCTTCCCTGCTATGGGGTGAGTGCCATGAGAGTGCCAGATGCCTGGTAGTTTCTCCTCACTCACATCTCTTCTTGATTCGCCGGTACTCTCCTGGCCTGGGTCTTGTCCAGATGGTGACCCGGCCTTGCCTCCCTGTCGTGGGAGTATCTGAGACCTATGTCTCCCATAGGAGGAGGTACTTGTACCTCCTCCCATGCAGACATAGGTCTGGGACCAACTGTCCCCAGGCCTAGCCCATTTCCCGCCCTCACGGGGCTCGTAGGAAAAAGCTAGGCCTCTTCTTGATTCGCTGGTACTCTCCCGGCCGGGTCTCCAAGACAGCAACACTGACTAACCTTCCCAGGGACTGACGTGGTGAAAGCTTCATATGCAATATTATTTCTGTAAACTGGTAAAAGTTTGCTTTTATGTTCCTATTGTCATGTGATAATAACAGGTATTTTAATAATACAATAATAAAAAATATATATATTACCATAATGAGCATTTGTAGATATAATATTTTTTCAAGGATAATTAATATGATTTTAATATTAAAGAAAACGGTGCAGGTCGAGGTTAAACTCTTCTAAATAAACATAAATACTACGAAGATTTTTGTTCGTGTTATTAACCAGATTGTGATATTCATAGGTGTATGACCCTATATATAAGTGTACTCACCTAGTTGTGGTTGCAGGGGTCGAGTCAAAGCTCCTGGCCCCGCCTCTTCAGTGTGTATGTATATGTGTGTGTGTGACCCAACAATAAAATTTGCACCAAGAACTCATTACAGTTGTGACTGGGTGTAGACTAGTGAAGTGTTCATTGCTTTATAATTTGTTCATGATTGTAACCATGTATAAACGTAAGTAAGTAAATTTACTTACATATTTCATTACCTTTGCAACTTGTGAGTTCATTACCTTTGTAACTTGCTCAGCTATCAAAACTTTGGGGTCCAGTCCCTGGACCCATTATGTACCTCTGTAATCTTTTGACTACCGCCCACAGGATGGGTATGGGGTGCATAATAAAGATATCAAACTAACTATGACCCAGGGAGTCACACACCACCTGGGATAAAGAAAGGCAGTCAGATTTTTATCTGGGGGGCCCGTAGCTAGCGCCCTCAGCTCACACACATTGAGATTCATGGTTCGTTACCCACCCCACAGGATGGGTATGGGGTGCATAATAAAGATATTAAACTAACTAACTAGGTACGGGTGGAAACATTGAGACACCTGCTGTCCCTGTTCACCTAGCAGTAAGTAGGTACCTGGGTGTTAGTTAACTGGTGTTGGTCGCATCCTGGGACAAAACTGACCTAATTTATTTATTATTACCTGAAGTTTACCTGGAGAGAGTTCCGGGGGTCAACGCCCCCGCGGCCTGGTCTGTGACCAGGCCTCATGGTGGACCAGGGCCTGATTAACCAGGCTGTTACTGTTGGCCGCACGCAACCCTAAAGTCAGGTACTGACTTTAGGTGCCTGCTTGAAGACAGCCAGGGGTTTATTGGTAATCCCCCTTATGTATGCTGGGAGGCAGATGAACAGTCTTGGGCCCCTGACACTTATTGTGTTGTCTCTTATCGTGCTAGTGGCACCCCTGCTCTTCATTGGGGGGATGTTGCATCGTCTGCAGTCTATTGCTTTCATAGGGAGTGATTTTCGTGTACAAGTTTGGTACTAATCCCTCTAAGATTTTTCTAGTGTATATGACTATGTATCCCTCCCGCCTGTGTTCTAGGGAGTACAGGTTTAGGAACTTCAAGCGTTCCCAGTAACTGAGGTGGTTTATCGTAGTTATGTGTGCCGTGAAGGTTCTCTGTACATTTTCTAGGTCAGCATTTTCACCTGCCTTGAAAGGTGCTGTTAGTGTGCAGTAATATTCCAGCCTAGATAGAACAAGCGACCTGAAGAGTATCATCATGGGTTTGGCATCCCTGGTTTTGAAGGTTCTCATTATCCATTCTGTTATTTTTCTAGATGCAATTGCTACAGTGTTATGGTCTTTGAAGGTGAGATCCTCTGACACGATCACTCCCAGGTCTTTAACATTAGTTTTTCGCTCTATTGTGCTGTTGGAATTTGTTTTATAATCCTATATACTTTAAATTTCCTCACGTTTTCCGTATCGGAGTAATTGAAATTTCTCATTATTGAACTTCATATTGTTTTCTGAGGCCCAGATTTGGTTGATGTCTGCTTGGAGTCTTGCAGTGTCTTCAATGGTGGACACTGTCATGCAAATTCGGGTGTCATCTGCAAAGGAAGACACTGAGCTGTGGCTAATATCCCTGTCTATGTACGATATGAGGATGAGGAACAGGATGGAAGTGAGTACTGTGCTTTGTGGAACAGAGCTTTTCATCGTAGCCGCCTCAGACTTTACTCTGTTTACTCTTTGTGTTCTATTTGTTAGGAAATTATAGATCCATCTACCAACTTTTCCTGTTATTCCTTTATCAAGCATTTTGTGTGCTATTACACCATGGTCACACTTGTCAAAGGCTTTTGCAAAGTCTGTATATAACATCTGCATTTTGTTTGTCTTCTAGAGCATCCAGGACTTTGTCGTAGTGGTCCAGTAGTTGGGACAGGCAGGAGCGACCTGCTCTAAACCCGTGCTGCCCTGGGTTGTGTATTATTATTATTATTATCATAAGGAAGGGAAGAAGACAATTTCCCTGGATCAAGAGCCCCTGGTCAGCATCAAGGGTGTCCTTCAACCACCACTCAGATAGTTGCTACTACAATAACCAGTTTTGTGTGCGATGTTGATCCAGCGTTACTTTCTCTAGCTGTTCCTCACTCTCTCTTCACCTTCATTTACATTCTCTGAGAGAACACACCAGTGAAGGAATGAAGAGGACCCCCGGGGGTGGAACCCAGGGTGGAGGGTGGAACCCAAGGTGAAAGGTGGAATCCAGGGTGAAGGGTGGAATCCAGGGTGAGAGTAAGTTTATTCAGGTATACATATATACAGTTACATAGATTATCATACATAGCAGCCTATGTGTAGAGAACCCTCCAGAATAACCCCAAAAAACGTTAGCAAAGTGACTTACTTCCATTGGGGTCCCTTTAATACCTTATTATTATGTATTATATTGGTAGAATTACAGACAATATGTTAAGTAAAAGGACACAAATGCAACTAATGAGACATTTTATTGTGGCAACGTTTCGCTCTCCAGGAACTTTGTCAAGCCGTTACAAACAATACATGGACACACAGGGTATATATAGGTTCAGGGTGAGGCGTACAACACCGAAATTCTACCAATCATCTCATGAAATTCAGAGACGCCCGTTTAGTAATCAAAGAAACTGATTTCCGCAGACGCAAGTGCCTTGAATCAGCACTTATCGTTGTTTCTAACACAATTAAACAAAACAAAGGCAACTTTACAATCTCTGAAGTCTTAGCAAGAATCCTCCTGAAAACAGTAAACCCTGCCATCACATAGTCTCTCCTACTACACAAGCACTTTGCGGATGTGGAACACTGCTGCAGGTCTTCTCTTTTCCAACCTCCAACAGAAATATTTGTCTAACCTATTTTTATACTACCCAAGTAATTGCTTTTATCACCTTTTACTCATGTGCAAGTTGATTGTTCTTCCTTATTGTATCACTACTACTACTACTACTACGACTTATATCACTACTACCTCTACCACCACTAGTATTACACCTCACCCTGAGCATATATATACCCTGTGTGTCCATGTATTGTTTGTAACGGCTTGACATTTGTGTCCTTTTACTTAACGTATTATTATACTATAAAGGAGATACACAAATAACCGGTACATTGAAGAGGGGAGCTTACGACGACGTTTCGGTCCCACTTGGACCATTTACAAAGTCACACTAACACAAAGGAGAGAAGGAGGGAGTATATATAGGCCAGCAGACAGGGACGGGATTAGAGAGGAAGTAGGAAAGTAGGAAGAGAGGTAGTAGGAAAGTAGTGGTAGAAGTAGTACTAGTGGAGTCAGTTAAAGACTAAGAGGACCACTGCAAGGGAGCTAGGGACCCACAAGGGAGCTAGGGACCCACAAGGGAGCTAGGGACCCACAAGGGAGCTAGGGACCCACGAAGGGTAGGAACAAGAACACAGAGGGGGAAAAATAATAGTAATGGACCAAATACCCAAGACAAAAGAAAGAAAACCCAAAGGAGAAAGAGGAAAGAGGAAAGGGGAAGAAGGAAAAGGGGGAAAAAGCATCAGGTTAAGTCACGGGTGTTCTGAAGTTTGGAGCATTTAACAATGTAATGGGAGAGGAAAGCATCTACAGAGATAAAGCCCCGACTAAGATTCATACAGGGAAAGTTGTGTATAAGGGAGGATTCAACCAGACGGCGACTGTGAAAGTTGGACGTAGGGTAGACAGTTTTAGCAGAAGACCAATCAATAGGATGACTGTGATCTCTGACATGACAGAAAAGAGCATTATTAGTGTCGGCAAGCCTAACACTATTTTTGTGCTCCCTAAGTCTGTCAGAAAGAGATCGGCCAGTTTCTCCAAAGTACTGAAGAGGACAAGAGGAACAAGAAATAGAGGAGACACCAGGAGAATCTGTAGAGGGAGGGGAGGTATGAACTAGATTGGTGAGAAGAGTGTTAGTCTGGCGAAAAGTAAGTTTGATGTATAAGGAAAGGAGAGAGTTGCTGAGATTAGAAAGACTGGAAATATAGGGAAGGCAGAGGACAGGAGAGTTCCCAGGAGTAGAGAGTTTGGGAGAGAAGAACATAAGAACATAAGAACATAAGAAAGGAGGAGCACTGCAGCAGGCCTGTTGGCCCATACTAGGCAGGTCCTTCACAATCCGTCCCACTAACAGAATATTTGCTCAACCAAATTTTCAATGCTACCCAAGAAATAAGCTTTGACAATTCTACCCACTCATGCGCGAGTCCCACTCAAATCCAACCCCTCTCACTCATGAATTTATCCAACCTAAATTTGAAACTACCCAAGGTCCTAGCTTCAATAACCCTACTAGGCAGACTGTTCCACTCATCAACTACCCTATTTCCAAACCAATACTTTCCTATATCCTTTCTAAATCTAAACTTATCTAACTTGAATCCATTATTGCGGGTTCTCTCTGGAGAGATATCCTCAAGACCTTATTTATATCCCCTTTGTTAATACCCATTTTCCACTTGTATACCTCGATCATGTCTCCCTCATTCTACGTCTTACAAGTGAATGTAATTTTAGGGTCTTCAATCTTTCTTCGTAAGGAAGATTTCTAATGCTATGTATTAATTTAGTCATTCTACGCTGAATGTTTTCTAACGAATTTATGTCCATTCTGTAATATGGAGACCAAAACTGAGCTGCGTAATCTAGGTGAGGCCTTACTAATGATGTATAAAGCTGTAATATAACCTCTGGACTTCTGTTGCTAACACTTCTTGATATAAATCCCAGTAATCTATTTGCCTTATTACGTACGCTTAGGCATTGCTGTCTTGGTTTAAGGTTGCTGCTTACCATCACCCCCAAGTCCTTCTCGCAATCTGTATGGCTAAGTTCTACGTTATTTAACTTATAAGTGCTTGGGTTATGGACACTCCCGAGCTTCAGAACCTTGCATTTATCTACATTGAACTGCATCTGCCACTTTTCTGACCAGGAATTGAGTTTGTCTAAATCCTCCTGAAGTTCCGTGACATCTACGTCTGAATCGATTATCCTACCTATCTTCGTGTCATCAGCGAATTTGCTCATATCACTAGTAATTCCTCGTCAAGGTCATTTATATATATATAACAACAACGGGCCTAAAACCGATCCCTGTGGAACGCCACTTGTTACAGATCCCCACTCAGATTTAACCCCATTAATGCACACCTCTGCTTCCTATTGGTGAGCCATGACTCGATCCATGAAAACACTTTTCTCCAATGCCGTGAGCAGCCACTTTCTTTAACAGTCTCTGATGTGGTACTTATCAAAAGCCTTACTAAAATCCAAATAAACAATATCGAATTCTTATCATGATCAACTGCCTCAAAAGCCTTACTGAAAAAGTTAATAAATTAGTTAGGCAGGAACGGCCCGGTGAATCCATGTTGAGTATCATTAATCAAATTATGCCTATCGAGATGGCTTCTTATGTTATCAGCTATAATCGACTCTAATAATTTGCCTACAATTGAAGTTAGCACGAGAAGGCAGAGTCTATGAAATGGGAAGGGTAGCCAAGACGGGAAAATGAATTATGAAGAGTGGAAATTTCCAATGCAAGGAACTGAGGATCACAAATGCGGAGAGCACAGAGAAAGAGGGAGATAAGAACACTTTTCTTGACAGAGGAAGCATGATACGAAAAGTAGTGAATGTACATGCCACTGTGCATAGGCTTGTGGTAGTGTGACTTTGTAAATGGTCCAAGTTGGACCGAAACGTCGTGGTAAGTTCCCCTCTCCTATGTGAAGGTTATTTGTGTATTGTTCCAGTCACGGTATTGTGACTTTTTGTTATATATAAAGGAGATAATACCTTATTTTTATACTATAAAGTAGATATACTAGGAATAAGGTAAAATGAGTTATTTATATTTACATGTATGTTAGCTAAACAATAAAAAATCATTCTCCTCCCTTTCTGTCGCTACATTCATTAGGTACCTTTTGGCTCTCTTCTTGAACTGGCTTATGCTGTGACTGGCTTTGACATATACAGGCAGTCTGTTCTATTCCTTTATTGCTGTACAATAAAAAGTGTTTGAAGCCTGGCCACTGACTGTGGGTACTACAAAGTTGTGCTCTCTCCCCCTAGTACTATGACTGCTTTGGTTCCTAGCCTTGACAAAATTGGCAGCAAGATATTCTGGACACTGTGAGCAATTTTATAAACTTGATTCAACTTAAGTTGTTTTACTCTGTCTTCAATATTCAGCATATCCAATTGTTGTAATTCATCCTGGCCTACACGTGCTCTTGGTCCCAGGTCCAGGATGAATCTTACCATTTTGTTCTGAGTGATTTGTACATTTACTGTTTTCAACACTAGTGTTGCAAACTGACTTAAGTCATGTCTTAATGAAGCCATTGGCTGATGTAACGTTACTTGCTGATTATTTTGGGTTATCCTAGGTAATGAACACTATGTATGATAATTTTACGTATGTGTACCTGTACCTAAATACTTAATTATAATAGTGTGTGTGTGTGTGTGTGTGTGGAGTAGGTACAATGACCTTGGTTAGCATTCCTGAGATGCTTAGATAAGATAAGATTTGTTGGGATTTTAATACCGAAGGGTTAGCCACCCAGGACAACCCAAGAAAGTCAGTGCGTCATCCAGGGATTGTCTGTCTTATTTCCACTGGGGTCCTTCAATCTTGTCCCCCAGGATGCAACCCACACCAGTCGACTCACACCCAGGTACCTACTTACTGCTATGTGAACAGGGACAGCAGGTGTAAGGTGGCTATCAACCAGGTACCTACTTACTGCTATGTGAACAGGGACAGCAGGTGTAAGGAAACATGCCCAACGTTTCCACCCATGCCGGGGATTGAACCATGGACACTCAGTTGTGATCTACTGTGGCGGAGACTAGACAAGTGATTGCTAGTGACGAAGAAGGAGGAGGAAGAGAAGAACACGAAGAAGAAGAACAACAAGAACACGAAGAAGAAATATCAAATCATCAGTAGCGTCTACGGCCTTTTTCTTGTCATATCACTGATAACTCGACGCCCAAAACATTGAGGTGAGCGCCATCTGTTGAGTGCAGGTGTAACTCTCCCAGTAATACCTGCGTCAACACACTGAGGTTTCCCCTCCGCCTCGCAACCACAAGATCAGCTGACAATCCCCAGGTAAATATTTCCGGTAAGACACGAGTGCAAAAGTTGGGACTGACCTCCTCAAATACTATTTCCTCCAAGGTTGATGGACTGATTACATCATCTTTACTTCGCTGCTGCCCCTGCTGCCTCTATATATGACTGAAGAAGCCAACTCTACTGTGTAGGAGAAACGTTTCAACAGTAAAGACATCTTAGTGTTGTACGTGTGTCTTGTTTATTAACTTGTCGCTATTCCTTACCATTATTAATATATATGCTGTATAACCCTTGTGGTTTAGCGCTTCTTTTGATTATAATAATAATAATATTAATATATATTTCCTGTGTCCTGTACCTCCTGCTGTGCCTCCTGCTGTACCTGCCGCTGTGTCTGTTGCTGTGCCTCCTGCTGTATACTTTCCTGCAACTTCTGTCATCAGAACAAGACTCGCGAAGGGAGAGAAAGAGCGAGATATGAAGAAGGGAGCCAGGTGAAGAAAGAGAGGTGAGGCGGAGAAAGTTGGAGAAGAAGGAGAGAGGAACAAGGGGTGCCCACCACCTTGACCACTTAGGAAGAACCAGACACTGAGGAACAAGAAGACTTTCTCCTGTGAATACACCACCTTGTGTGTGTGTGTGTGTGTGTGTGTGTGTGTGTGTGTGTGTGTGTGTGTGTGTGTGGTGTGTGTGTGTGTGTGTGTGTGTGTGTGCGTGAGAGAGAAAGATAGAATAAGGTACATGAGACACTTTCTAGTTAAGGTTCTAGAAAAGACAAAATAAAGTCTAGCTACCTTCACTGTAGTGTAAGTTTATTCAGGTACACATATATAGTTACATTAATTATATTTATCATACATAGCAACATATGTGTAAATTACCCAGGATAACCCAAAATAGTCTGAGTGACATATTTCCATTGGAGTCCTTGTAATATCTTTTGTCTCTCTTCTTGAACTGGCTCATGCTATGACTGGCTTTGACATGTACAGGTAGTCCGTTCCATTCCTTTATTGCTGTACAATACAAGGTGTTTGAAGCCTGGCCAGTGACTGTGGGTACTACAAAGTTGTGCTCTCTCCCCCTAGTACTATGACTGCTTTGGTTCCCAACCTTGACAAAATTGGCAGCATATTCTGGACACTGAGCAATTTTATACTCTTGATTTAACTTCAGTGGTTTTACTCTGTCTTCAATATTCAGCATATCCAATTGTTGTAATCATCCTGGCCTACATGTTCTCTTGGACCCAGGTCCAGGATGAATCTTACCATTTTGTTCTGGGTGATTTGTAGTCTATCTTTCAGTTTTTGTCAAGACAGAGTACCAGAGTAGTCCATATGACATTGTATAAGGGCTAGACATAGGGTCCTGCGAGCCTCAGTAGGTAGACACTGTGCTTGTCTGTAGAGGAACTTCAGTCTGACATTCGCTTTCTTTACTACACTGTTCCCTATCAATTCTCCTGACATGCTTGGGTCAAAGGGCCAGATATTTCAATGAATATACTAAAGTGATGGTTTCCCCATAACACTGGAGAAGGCTCCCACTACCTCCCACATTACACAGAAGGCTCCCACTACCTCCCACATTACACAGAAGGCTCCCACTACCTCCCACATTACACAGAATGCTCCCACTACCTCCCACATTACACAGAAGGCTCCCACTACCTCCCACATTACACAGAAGGCTCCCACTACCTCCCACATTACACAGAAGGCTCCCACTACCTCCCACGTTACACAGGAGAAGGCTTTCACCATCTTCTTTATTTACAAAGGTGAGAGTAAAATTTATATTCATATTACTGTTTTCAGTCTTTACTGTTACTGTTGAAGGAGGGTGGGATGTTGATGCTGTGCATAAGGCTTTTGATCCAAGGGGTTATAGAGCATCCCGCTTCCTCGGAGCAAGTTTTATTACCTAACATTTCCCTGATGCTGTTCGGCCCTTACGGTTTTAGCGCTTCTCCATGAGTATAGTGATACTCTTACTATGTGTTGGCTGGTCCAGTGGTCCTGGCTGGTCCAGTGGTCCTGGTTGGTTCATGCCTGAACTACCTTCAGTGTTGCAGGAACCACAGTCAGCCCACTGTAGTGCAGACAAACACTGCAACACTTGCTCTGTAGTGCAGACAAACACTGCAACACTTGCACTGTAGTGTAGACAAACACTGCAACACTTGCACTGTAGTGCAGACAAACACTGCAACACTTGCACTGTAGTGCAGACAAACACTGCAACACTTGCACTGTAGTGCAGACAAACACTGCAACACTTGCACTGTAGTGCAGACAAACACTGCAACACTTGCACTGTAGTGCAGACAAACAGTGCAACACTTGCACTGTAGTGCAGACAAACACTGCAACACTTGCACTGTAGTGCAGACAAACACTGCAACACTTGCACTGTAGTGCAGACAAATACTGCAACACTTGCACTGTGCTTGTACTGATGGTTCTCAGGGGCGCTAACAACTTCAGATAGCAGTGTCTTCCAGTGTTGTGTGACTGCAGCCATACCTGAGCTCACAGCTGTGTTGCACCTCTCGCCACGGGGCTTCAGAGTTTTCGCATCTTTTATGAAGCTTCTTAAACACAAGCAACATTTAGGGAAGTCCCCCTCGTTGCTGTCAGCTATTGCACCAGTGCAAATTGAAGATTAGCTTTAAACCAGACGTATAATTGGTTGTATGACTGACGCTTGATCACAGTCAGTCAATTGCCCGAATTGCTCTGCATAACTATGGGTTTTCTGCATGCCGGTAGCAACATCCTGATTGATCAGGTATTGATCTACCTCGAGGCCTGGTCATGGATCGGGCCGCGGGGGCGTTGACCCCCGGAACACCCTCCAAGTATACTCCAGGTATTATTATTATTATTATTATTATAATTATTATTATTATTTAACATTGCAGTCAGGGGTTCTACTCAAGAAGGGTTAAGATTTTTCTCTTTTCAAATTTCGGGGCCCAAAGTGGCTGCTTAGTCCACTCATCGGTCAATCCCTCACTAGTACACTATATCAACACACGATTGGTACTTTGGGTCAGTGTGCCAGCGAGGGGTTGTCACGAGACCAGTGTTCTGTCGCGTTGCCTCGCCACTGACGCCAATAAAACACCGTCATCACTGAACATAATAGTGGAAAGTGGCATTGTCAGTAGAGTGATTCGCAGCGCCTTCACCAAATTCAGTTCGCCGATGTGCATCATCGCGTAATTCACGTCAGGATCTGCAGTTTGTCAGGGCGCCTTGTGTGTGTGTGCATGTTGATACTTCCGTCCCGCAGGACGTACGACCATGAGACCTTCCTGTACTGTGAAGATGGTAGTAGTTGTGTCGTAGTGAGTGCAGGTCCTGGAAGATCCACAGCGTGGTTTATCTCCCATACAGACAGTTTCCTTGACCTAGACACAAGTTGGCCGACACTGCTGTGTGTGTTCCTGGCCAGCAGTCTGCACAGACTCTCTTAAATTCTTCAGCAACCTTCCTCTGACTTCAATATGGAGGTGTTCGTCCTGACCCTGACACCATCATCAACACCTGCAACAACACAAAGAAAACAAGACTCCTTTTGCACTCTGGTTTCAGATTTATAGAACACCCTGTGTATGCCTTACACCCTGGGTTAATAATAATAATAATATCATTAAGATCTACATTAATAATAAAAACAATAATAAAATAAAAGCAACAACAATATTAATAACAGCAGCAACAACAATCCTCTCAATGTCACTTAGAGAAGTTAACTTAACTTAATGGTTAATATATTAGTTATGAAATGACTGTATGTGTGTGTTTATGTGTGTACACTTACCTATATGTACTTACCTATGTGTGGTTGCAGGGGTCGGTTCTTAGCTCTTGGCCCCGCCTCTTCGCTGGTCGCTACCAGGTCCACTCTCTCCCTGCTTCAGTAGACTTATCGTACCTTCACTTCTTTACTCTGGAGATTGTTCCACTTCCTGACAACTCTAAAACTGTAGAAATACTTCCTAACATCCCTATGATTCATCTGAGTTTTCAACTTCCAGTTGTCTCCTCTTGTTCCTGTATCCCATCTCTGGAACATTCTGGACATGTCCACCTTGTAAGTTCCTTTCAGTATTTTATACGTCGTTATCATGTCCTCCCTATCCCTCCTGTCCTCCAGTGTCATCAGGTTGATTTCCCTTAACCTCTCCTCGTAGGACATGCCCCTTTTCTCCGGGACTAGTCTTGTTGCAAACTTTTGCACTTTCTCTAATTTCTTGACGTGTTTGACCAGGTGTGGGCTCCCTTCTGGTGCTGCATATTCCGGTATGGGCCTGACGTACACGGTGTACAGTGTTGTGAATGACTCCTTACATGTCGAAACGCTGTTCTTAGGTTTGCCAGGCGCCCGTATGTTGCAGCAGTTATTCGGTTGATATGCGCCTCAGAAGATGTGTTTGGTATGATGCTCACCCCAAGACCCTTTTCCTTGAGTGTGGTTTGTAGCCTTTGAGCCCCTAGCCTGTACTCCGTCTGTCGTCTTCTTTGACATTCCCCAATCTTCAAGATTTTGCACTTGGCGGGGGTTAAACTCCAGAAAACAGTTACCGGACCAGGCCTTCAGCCTGTCCACATTCCTTTGTAGTCCTGTCTGATCCTTATCCATTTGAATTCTTCGCATTAGCTTCAAAACTTATGCAAACAGGGACACCTTTACTTCCATTCCTTCCGTCATGTCATTCACATGCACCAGAAACAGCACGGGTCCTAGGACTGACCCCTGTAGAACCCCACTCATCACATGAGCCTCTCTCTGACACCTCGTCACGTACCATCATTTGTTTCTCCTTCCTGTCAGGTATTCTTTGATTCATTGCAGTGCCTTTCCTATTATTCCTGCCTGCTTTTCTAGCTTTTGCACTAATCTTTTGAGTGGAACTGTATCGAAAACCTTCTTATAATCCAATAAAATGCAAGCTACCCACCCCTCTCTCTCTTGTCTTACTTTTGTCACCCTGTCATAGAACTCCAGTAACTTTGTGACACAGGATTTCCCTTTCCTGAAACGTGTTGGCTGTCGTTGATAAGCTCATTCCTTTCTAGGTGTTCCACCACTCTTCTCCTGATAATCTCCATGACTTTGCATACTATACATGTCAGTGACATTGGTTTGTAGTTTATTGCTGTCTGTTTGTCTCGTTTCTTAAAAACTGGGACTAAATTTGCTGTCTTCCACACCTCAGGTAGTCGCCCTGTTCCGATAGATGTGTTGATTGTTATTAGTGGTACACATAGCGCCTCTGCTTCCTCTCTCAGGACATATGGAGAGATGTCCGGTCCCACCGCCTTTGAGGTATCTAGTTCATTTAGCAGCTTCTTCACCTTCTCGGTTGTGTGTACTGTGTCCAACACTAGTTGTTGTATCCTACCATCCTGGTTTGGCGGAGTCCTTTCTGTCTCCACTGAAAATACCTCCTTAAATCTCATGTTGAGCTCTTCACATACTTCTTTGTCGTTTCTTGTGATCTCCCCTCCTTCCTTCGTCAGCCTGATTACCTGGTCCTTGACTGTTGTTTTCCTCCTGATGTAGCTGTACAACAGCTTTGGGTCAGATCTGGCTCTCGATGCTATGTCATTCTCGTATTGCCGCTGGGCCTCCATCCTTATCTGTGCATATTTGTTTCTGGCTCTTAAATTAATCTAGTACTTATTTTCCCGGGGCCTTTGTCTTCTTTACAGTTTCCATTCTCTAGCAAACTTACTTTTGACCTCTCTACACTTCTGGGTGAACCAAGGGCTCGTTCTGGTCTTCCCTTTGATTTTGTTGCCCTTTGGTACGAGCCACTCTTCTGCCTCTGTATTTTGTGGTCACGTATTCCATAATTTCCTTTACTGATTTTCCCACCAGTTCTCTTTCCCACTTAACCTCATGCAGGAAATTTCTCATGTCTATGTAGTCCCCTCTTTTGTAGTTTGGCTTCTCCCTTCCTAGCCATGCTGCTTCACTCTACACTTTTAACTATGCGTGATTGCTAGCTCCAAGGGGCCTTTCTTATATGATATCCTCAATGCCTGAACTAATCAGGGTGAATATGAGGTCCAGCCTTGCTGGTTCATCCTCTCCTCTCTCTTTCTGGTAGTGTCCCTAACATGTTGATGCATGAGGTTCTCCAGTACCACCTCCATCATCTTAGCCCGCCACGTTTTTGGTTCCCTTGTGGCTCCAGGTTTTTCCAGTCAGTCTCCTTGTGAATGAAATCACCCACAACTAGTAACCTTGCCCTGTCCATGTGGGCCTTTCTGGCCACCTCAGCTAGTGTATCAACTATTGCTCTGTTGCTCTCATCATATTCTTGTCTTGGCCTCCTGCTATTCTGTGGTGGGTTGTACATTAGTGCAATCACCATCTTGGGGCCCCCAGTCTGAAGTGTTCCTGCTATGTAGTCCCTTGCTTCCCTTGCTTCCCTTTACGGTGCCCCGTGGCCTGGTGGCTAAAGCTCTTGCTTCACATGGCGAGGGTCTGCGTTCGATTCCCAGCGTGGGTAGAAACATTGTTCGTGTTTCTTTACACCAGTTGTCTATGTTCACCCATCAGTAAAATGGGTACCTGGGAGTTAGTCGACTAGTGTGGGTCGTATCCTGGGACAAGGACCTAATTTGCGGGAAATGCTCAGCATAACAAGGGGCTTTCTATATAGTAGTATGTCACTGATGTCAGCTAGGACTGTATACCTTGTACATGTACTTGTAGCAAATAAAGAAATTATATTATTATTATTATTATTATTATTATTATTATTCTGTCCACTTCTTCCAACTCCTCAAAACCTTACTGGTTTTTGATGAACATTGCAACACCTCCACCCTCTCTGTTCCCTCTATCTTTCCTCAGGATATGATATCCAGTTGGAAAGAGTGCATCTGTTATCATTCCTATGAGCTTTTTTTCTGTGAGTGCTGTTATGTCTGGGAATGTCTCCATGATTCTTTCGTGCCACACTTATTTGTTATTCTGTCTGCGTTGGTGTACCATACCTTCAGCTTCTTCCCCAAAACTGTATTCTGGGGGTGGTTTGTGGGGGCTGGGGAAGTGGGAAACTTGTCAGGGTATTATGGGAGGCTGCTGTGTAGGTGGGGTTCGTTCTGGAGGTTGGGGGCTGTGAGTGTGGAGTCTGGTTCGTTTTGGGTTACTTTGGGTGCGGTGTTCTGCGGGTTAGTTGCGCTTGCTGGTCCCCATGATTCTGGGTGTCCCAGAGGAAAAAAAGTTATAATTGACCATAATTTTTAAAAGGGTGAACCGGTAAGCCAGCGGAAGGCCTCGGTCAGATGACCAAAAGCTCCAACGGCGGGGTCATCATATGACTAAGACCCGCGTCAGGAAACACTTGTCCTGTTTCCTGACGAACCTTACCTAACCTAACCTGGGCGTCCCAGCCTGACTCTAGCCTTGTCTCTTTTGCCCTTTGTGTCTTTGTATCCTCTTTCTCAATTTCACTGTTCTCGTTCTGTCACAGTCTAGGTACATCCGCTGTTATTTTGTTGTTTCCTTTAGCCGTGGTTTCTGCTGCACGATCCTCTTTTGCACTGTTTCTGTCCTGAAAATCAATTTGACTGACCAGTTTGTTGCCCTCGAGTATCCCCCTGTTCTCTGTGCCCTCGAGTATCCCCCTGTTCTCTGTGCCCTCGAGTATCCCCCTGTTCTCTGTGCCCTCGAGTATCCCCCTGTTCTCTGTGCCCTCGAGTATCCCCCTGTTCTCTGTGCCCTCGAGTATTCCCCTGTTCTCTGAAAATTTATCAGCTCCGTCATGTCCTCCTCTCCTGTTTGTCTGATATTTTATAATAATATAATAATAACTTTATAAATACAAGTACATGTACATGGTATACAGGCCTAGCTGACATCAATGACATACTACTATATAGAAAGCCCCTTGTTATGCAGAGTATTTCAGGCAAATTAGGTCAGTTTTGTCCCAGGATGCGACCCACACCAGTCGACTAACACCCAGGTACCCATTTTACTGATGGGTGAACATAGACAACCGCTGTAAGGAAACACGCCTATGTTTCTACCCTCGCCGGGAATCGAACCCGGACACTTACCGTGTGAAGCAAGAGCTTTAGCTACCAGGCCACGGGCCACCGCAATCTCTTTTTTTCTCTCCCTACCATATGTGTGTGTGTGTGTACTCACCTAATTGTGGTTGAAGGGGTTGATTCATAGCTCCTGGCCCCGTGTGTGTGTGTGTGTGTGTGTGCGTGTGTGTGTGTGTATGTACTCATCTAGTTGTGGTTCCAGGGCCCCGCCTCTTCACTGGCCGTTACTTGGTCACTCTTCCTGCTCCATGAGCTTTATCATACCTCTTCTTAAAGCTATGTATGGATCCTGCTTCCACTACATCACTTTCCAAACTATTCCACTTCCTGACAACTCTGTAACTGAAGAAATACTTCCTAACATCCCTGTGATTCATCTGAGTCTTCAGCTTCCAACTGTGACCTCTTGTTGCTGTGTCCCATCTCTGGAACATCCTGTCTCTGTCCACCTTGTCGATTCCTCTCAGTATTTTATATGTCGTTATCATATCCCTCCCTATCTCTCCTGTCCTCTGTCAGGTCGATTACCCTTAATCTCTCCTCGTAGGATATACCCCTTAGCTCCAGCACTAGTCTTGTTGCAAACCTTTGCACTTTCTCTAGTTTCCTTACATGCTTGGCTAGATGAGGGTTCCAAACTGATACTGCATACTCCAATATGGGCCTAACGTACACAGTGTACAGGGTTCTGAATGACTCTTTATTA
Organism: Cherax destructor; assembly: GCA_009830355.1. Classification (NCBI taxonomy): domain Eukaryota; kingdom Metazoa; phylum Arthropoda; class Malacostraca; order Decapoda; family Parastacidae; genus Cherax; species Cherax destructor. The sequence goes on from WNWK01010875.1 coordinate 23,351, forward strand.
AGATGTCGGAATGTTGTTCTTAGGTTTGCCAGGCGGCCGTATGCTGCAGCAGTTATTTGGTTGATGTGCGAATCAGGAGATGTGCCCGGTGTTATACTCACCCCAAGTTCCTTTTCCTTGAGTGAGGTTTGTAGTCTCTGGCCCCCTAGACTGTACTCCGTCTGTGGTCTTCTTTGCCCTTCTCCAATCTTAATGACTTTGCACTTGGTGGGGTTGAACTCCAGGAGCCAGTTGCTGGACCAGGCCTGCAACCTGTCCAGATCCCTTTGTAGTTCTGCCTGGTCCTCGTCCGATTGAATTCTTCTCATCAGCTTCACATCATCTGCAATCAGGGACACTTCATAGTCAAATTTTTCCGTCATGTCGTTCACAAATACCAGAAACAGCACCAGTCCTAGGACTGACCCCTGTGGCACCCCGCTCGTTACAGGCGCCCACTTTGTGTGTGTACTCACCTAGTTGTGGTTGCAGGGGTCGAGTCAAAGCTCCTGTGTGTGTGTGTGTGTGTGTGTGTGTGTGTACTCAAATAATTGTACTAACCTAATTGTGGTTGAAGGGGTCGAGACTCAGCTCCTGGCCCCGCCTCTTCACTGATCGCTACTGGGTCCCCTCTCTCCCTGCTCCATGAGCTTTATCATACCTCGTCTTAAAGCTATGTATGGTTCCTGCCTCCACTACATCACTTGCTAGACTATTCCACTTCCTGACTATATGGCTGAAGAAATACTTCCTAACATCCCTTTGACTCATCTGAGTCTTCAACTTCCAATTGTGTCCCCTTATTTCTGTGTCCCCTCTCTGGAACATCCTGTCTCTATATACCTTGTCTATTCCACGCAGTATTTTGTATGTCGTAATCATGTCTCCCCTAGCCCTCCTGTCCTCCAGTGTTGTCAGACCGATTTCCCATAACCTTTCTTCGTAGGACATTTCCCTTAGCTCTGGAACTAACCTATTTGCAAACCGTTGCACTTTCTCTGACTTCTTGACGTGCTTGACCAGGTATGGGTTCCAAACTGGTGCTGCATACTCCAGTATGGGCCTGACGTACACGGTGTACAGTGTCTTGAACGATTCCTTACTAAGGTATCGGAACGCTATTCTCAGGTTTGCCAGTCGCCCATATGCTGCAGCAGTTATCTGGTTGATGTGTGCTTCCGGAGACGTGCTTGGTGTTATACTCGCCCCAAGATCTTTCTCCTTGAGCGAGGTTTGCAGTCTTTGGCCACCTAGCCTATACTCTGTCTGCGGTCTTCTTTGCCCTTCCCCGATCTTCATGACTTTGCATTTAGCAGGGTTAAATTCGAGAAGCCAGTTGCTGGACCAGGTGTCCAGCATGTCCAGGTCTTTTTGTAGTCCTGCTTGATCCTCATCTGATTTAATTCTCCTCATTAACTTCACATCATCTGCGAACAGAGACACTTCTGAGTCTATCCCGTCCGTCATGCCATTCACATATACCAAGAATAGCACTGGTCCTAGAACTGACCCCTGTGGGACCCCGCTCGTCACAGGCGCCCACTGTGATACCTCATCACGTACCATGACCCGTTGTTGCCTCCCTGTTAGGTATTCTTTGATCCATTGCAGTGTGTGTGTGTGTGTGTGAGGGGAAGAGGTATGTGTAGAAGGTTGCCAGGTTAATGACAGAGAAGGGAGGAGAGGAGAGGGGAGAGGAGAGATGGATGGAGGGACGGGAGAAAGGAGGGGAGGGGAAGGAATGAAGAAGGGAAGACGGGGGGTATGAAAGAAGGAAGGGAGGGTAGTGGGGAGTGGAGGGGGAGGGAGAAGAGGAATACAAAAAAAGGGTGGTGGAGGAGCGAACGAGAATAGAAAGAGAGGAATGCAAGGATGAAGAGTACGTGTGCTTGAGGGGGGAGGAGAGGGAGTGTACCTGAATGCAACCATGGGGGGAGGTGGTGAGGGGATGAGTGGGGGAGAGGAGTGGGGGAGAGGAGTGGGGGTGGTAGGGGGTTTAGTGAAGGAAGAATGACAAGTATGAGGATGATTGACAGTTGTGTAGTGCGGGCTTGACACAACAGGACAAAAACACGTTTTCACGCGATTTTATGTCTGGACGACCATTAAAAATAATGAGAGTAAATGATCACGCACACACACACACACACACAGAAGTAAGATAGGAGAGAGAGAGAGAGAGAGGGAGGGAGGGAGGGATGGGTAGACTGCATCTTCTTGGACTGTGAGAAGGCTTTCGACACAGTACCACACAAGAGACTGGTTGAAAAGTTAGAGGAGCAGACAGGAATAGCAGGGAAAGCTCTACAGTGGATCAGGGAATACCTGACAGGAAGGAAACAACATGTGTTGGTACGAGAGGAGGTGTCAGAGTGGGTGCATGTGTCGAGTGATGTTCCTTGTATATGTGAATGACATAACGGAAGGGATAGAGTCAGAGGTGTCCCTGTTTGCGGACGATGTGAAGTTAATGAGGAGAATACAAGTGGACGAGGGTCAGGTAAGCCTGCCAGGGGATCTGGACAGGCTGCAAGCCTGGTCCGACTAATGGCTCATCGAGTTTAACCTCAGCAAATGTAAAGTCATGAAGCTTGGGGAAGGACAAAGAAGACTGCACACTGAGTACAGCCTAGCGGTCAAAGGCTGCAAAACTCATTGAAAGAAAAGGGTCTTAGGGTGAGCATCATACCAAACACATCTCCCGAGGGACACATCAACCAAATAACTGCTGCAGCAAACTTGAAGACTACGTCTTCAAGGGTGACGGACTGATTTCATCGTCTTTACATCTCCACTGCTTCTGCTGCTGCCTCTGTACTCTACTGAAGAAGCCTACTGTGTAGGTAAGACATTTCGGAATAAAGATACCTAACTGTTGCACATGTGTCTTACTTATCAACTTGTCAGTATTGTATAATATTATTATATTTACTCCCCTCACTCTTGTTGTATCCCTCACGTGTTGACACAGAAAGTTGTTCATTCTTGCTTCCCTACCTTTCACTCTCCTGGCTTCTGTTGCTCCATGATCATGGGGGTCCCAGTTTACCCAGTCAGTCTCCCTGTGGTTGAAGTCTCCTGGTACCATGATCATGGGGGGTCCCAGTTTACCCAGTCAGTCTCCCTGTGGTTGACGTCTCCTGGTACCATGATCATGGGGGTCCCAGTTTACCCAGTCAGTCTTCCTGTGGTTGAAGTCTCCTGGTACCATGATCATGGGGGTCCCAGTTTACCCAGTCAGTCTTCCTGTGGTTGAAGTCTCCTGGTACCATGATCATGGGGGGTCACAATTTACCCTCTTCCTTTTGGTCTTTGTAACCATGATCATTGTCTGTTATCCTGTCCTCCTCCCTTGACCTCCTGAGTACTGTCTGGGGTTACTTGACCTCCTGATGTTTGTTGCTGGGTCTACTTACCTCGTGATTCTTGGTTGACGTTCCTGGACCTCGTATGTTTGTTGCGCGTTCTTGCCTCGTGATGTTTGTTGCTGGGTTACTTGACCTCGTGAGTTTTGTTGCTGAAGTCTACTTGGACCTGATATGTCTGTTGCTAGCTTCTTGACCTCGTGATGTATGTGCATGGGTTATTGACCTCAGTATGTTTGTTGCTGGTTACCATGACCTCGTGATGTTTGTTGCTTAGCTTGACCTCCTGATGTTGAAGCTCTGTCCATGATCTGGGGGTAGTTACATCAGTCTTCCTGTGTTGTTTGTTGCTGGAGTTTTCCCGTCAGTCTCCGGGGGAAGTTTGGGTTTACATGGGTTACGTGTACCTGGTGATGTTCTGGTACTGATCATGGGGTCCATTACCCTTGATCTCGTGATGTTTGTTGCTGGGTATTACTTGACCTCGCTGATGATTTGTACTGATCCTGATGTTTTGACCTCTGATGTTTGTTGCTGGGTTACTTGACCTCCTGATGTTTGTTGCTGGGTTACTTGACCTCGTGATGTTTGTTGCTGGGTTACTTGACCTCGTGATGTTTGTTGCTGGGTTACTTGACCTCGTGATGTTTGTTGCTGGGTTACTTGACCTCGTGATGTTTGTTGCTGGGTTATGACTCGTGATGTTTGTTGCTGGGTACTTGACCTCGTGATGTTTGTTGCTGGGTTACTTGACCTCGTGATGTTTGTTGCTGGGTTACTTGACCTCGTGATGTTTGTTGCTGGGTTACTTGACCTCTGATGTTTGTTGCTGGGTTACTTGACCTCTGATGTTTTTGCTGGGTTATTGACTCGTGATGTTTGTTGCTGGGTTACTTGACCTCGTGATGTTTGTTGCTGGGTTAATTGATCTCGTGATGTTTGTTGCTGGGTTACTTGACCTCGTGATGTTTGTTGCTGGGTTACTTGACCTCGTGATGTTTGTTGCTGGGTTACTTGACCTCGTGATGTTTGTTGCTGGGTTACTTGACCTCCTGATGTTTGTTGCTGGTTATTGACTCGTGATGTTTGTTGCTGGGTTACTTGACCTCGTGATGTTTGTTTGTTGACTCATGTTTGTTGCTTACTTGACCTCGTGATGTTTGTTGCTGGGTACTTGACCTCGTGATGTTTGTTGCTGGTTACTTGACCTCCTGATGTTTGTTGCTGGGTTACTTGACCTCTGATGTTTGTTGCTGGGTTAATTGATCTCGTGATGTTTGTTGCTGGGTTACTTGACCTCGTGATGTTTGTTGCTGGGTTACTTGACCTCGTGATGTTTGTTGCTGGGTTACTTGACCTCCTGATGTTTGTTGCTGGGTTACTTGACCTCGTGATGTTTGTTGCTGGGTTAATTGATCTCGTTATGTTTGTTGCTGGGTTACTTGCCTCTTTTTGTGGTTACTTGACTCTGATGTTTGTTGCTGTAATTGACTCGTGATGTTTGTTGCTGGGTTACTTGACCTCGTGATGTTTGTTGCTGGGTTACTTGACCTCCTGATGTTTGTTGCTGGGTTCTTGCCTCTGATGTTTGTTGCTGGGTTACTTGATCTCGTGATGTTTGTTGCTGGGTTACTTGACCTCGTGATGTTTGTTGCTGGGTTACTTACCTCTTTTTGTTGCTCTGCCTCTGATGTTTGTTGCTGGGTTACTTGACCTCGTGATGTTTGTTGCTGGGTTAATTGATCTCGTTATGTTTGTTGCTGGGTTACTTGACCTCGTGATGTTTGTTGCTGGGTTACTTGACCTCCTGATGTTTGTTGCTGGGTTACTTGACCTCCTGATGTTTGTTGCTGGGTTACTTGACCTCCTGATGTTTGTTGCTGGGTTACTTGACCTCCTGATGTTTGTTGCTGGGTTGTATATCAGTGCCACTATCACTTTCACATCTCTGGACGTAAAGGTTGCTGCTATGTTGTCTTAGTTCGTCACGTGTCTGGTCGTTTGTGTCCATCACTGCTATCTCTTCTCCTCCTTTGTTTGTCCTCGCCTGTCATCTTTGTTTGTCCTCGCCTGTCATCTTTGTTTGTCCTCGCCTGTCATCTTTATTGCAGACTCTGCAACATCTTTGCCACTCATTTATGTTTCTAGCTATAAGATGTGTCAGTCCTGGGTCTGGAGCCTTGCATGTTAACACGCTCGTAACTTCCCCCGTCCTCTAATATCATGTTCATTTTTCCACTATAATCTACCTTGTATATAATTACTATCGCATTTGCTTTGTCTGTTTGGTAAGGTGAAGTCCAGGATCTTTCCTTAATTCATGGTATAACTTAACAAACCTTTGAGGACAATTGTGTTGCAGAGGTCTGAGCACAGCTCACACCTCTGCAACACTACAATTCCTGTCACAGCAGGTTAAATTTATTTCCAGATCACTTTCTCTGTTGTATGTGTGTGTGTGTGTGTGTGTGTGTGTGTGTGTGTGTGTGTGTGTGCATCCTGTTTGTCTGCCTACCCTCTCCTCCACTCAGTTTCTCCAAATGGTCTCCTGGGCCAACTCTCTCTCCTGGGGTCACAGAACTATCCAAGGTCTCTCCTGGGGTCACAGAACTATCCAAGGTCTCTCCTGGGGTCACATAACTATCCAAGGTCTCTCCTGGGGTCACAGAACTTTTCAAGGTCTCTCCTGGGGTCACAGAACTGACCAAGGTTTCTCGGGGTCTCAAAACTATCCAAGGTCTGTCACTGGGGTCACAGAACTATCCAAGGTCTCTCACTGAGGTCACAGAACTGACCAAGGTCTCTCCTTGGGGTCACAGAACTGACCAAAGTCTCTCCTGGAGTCACAAAACTGACGAAGGTCTCTCCTGGGGTCACAGAACTTTTCAAGGTCTCTCCTGGGGGTCACAGAACTGACCAAGGTCTCTCCTTGGGGTCACAGAACTGACCAAGGTCTCTCCTGGGGTCACAGAACTTGACAAAGGTCTCTCCTTGGGGTCACAGAACTGACCAAGGTCTCTCCTTGGGGTCACAGAACTGACCAAAGTCTCTAATGGAGTCACAAAACTGACCAAGGTATTTACTGGGGTCACAAAACTTTTCAGTCTCTCCTGGGGTCACAGAACTGACCAAGGTCTCTCCTGGTGTCTCAAAACTATCCAAGGTCTCTCACTGGGGCCACAGAACTATCCAAGTCTCTCACTGAGGTCACAGAACTGACAAAGGTCTCTCTTTGGGTCACAACTGACAAAGGTCTCTCCTTCGGGTCACAGAACTGACCAAGGTCTCTCTTTGGAGTCACAGAACTAACAAAGGTCTCTCCTGGGGTCACAGCACTGACCAAAGTCTCTCCTGGGGCTCACATAACTATCCAAGATTTCACATTGGGGTCACAGAACTGACCAAGTTCTCTTCTGGGGTCACAGAACTATCCAAGATTTCTCATTGGGGTCACAGAACTGACCAAGGTCTCTCCTGGGGTCACAGAACTGACCAATATCTCTCCTGGGGTCACAGAACTGACCAAGGTCTCTCCTGGGGTCACAGAACTGACCAAGGTCTTTCCTGGGGTCACAGAACTGACCAAGGTCTCTCCTGGGGTCACAGAACTGACCAAGGTCTCTTCCGGAATTTTCTTATTGTATCACCGAAGTGGCTAGTTTATTGTGCACCCAATATCCATCCTGTGGATGGTATAGCTCACGAACATATGGATACACAATAGGCCTAGGAACTAGGCCCTGAAAGGGTTTACAAGAGTACATCTGGATTTATATCTACAGTTCACTTATCTGTTACAAGCAAATTTAGGAAATTTACTTTATATTATTTTCATTAATAAGATATCTTAATATATCACATAGGTTGTTATACTGTCTATCGCTACATTTCTCAGTAAGTGGACAGTTAAGCACAGTGTTGCAGATACAGACCATAAGACTGGCTATATGCTGGGTAATTGGTTTGATCATCATCTCTGTGTCTCACAAACTGCCAGAAGTACTTATAACCAAGACTAAGTCTGGCCACTACAACATCAGTCAGTACTTATAACCAAGACTAAGTCTGGCCACTACAACATCAGTCAGTACTTATAACCAAGACTAAGTCTGGCTACTACAACATCAGTGTTAGGGCTCTCTATCTAACAGGGCTGTTAGGTAATTTACCTGCCGGCCTGTGACGTCATCAAACGTGATGTTTGACTGACGAGCCAACTGGACCGACAGTGTCAACCAGACTCTCCCATAGAGAGTGTCAACCAGACTCTCCCATAGAGAGTGTCAACCAGACTCTCCCATAGAGAGTGTCAACCAGACTCTCCCATTGAGTGTGTCAACCAGACTCTCCCATAGTATGTGTCAACCAGACTCTCCCATAGTGTGTCAACCAGACTCTCCCATAGTGTGTCAACCAGACTCTCCCATAGAGAGTGTCAACCAGACTCTCCCATAGAGAGTGTCAACCAGACTCTCCCATAGAGAGTGTCAACCAGACTCTCCCATAGAGAGTGTCAACCAGACTCTCCCATAGAGAGTGTCAACCAGACTCTCCCATAGAGAGTGTCAACCAGACTCTCCCATAGAGTGTGTCAACCAGACTTTCCCATAGAGTGTGTCAACCAGACTTTCCCATAGAGAGTGTCAACCAGACTCTCCCATAGAGAGTGCTAGCCAGACTCTCCACATACTCCTTGGATAGTGTACCTGCACTTTGGAGAGTGTACCTGCACTTTGGAGAGTGTACCTGCACTTTGGAGAGTGTACCTGCACTTTGGAGAGTGTACCTGCACTTTGGAGAGTGTACCTGCACTTTGGAGAGTGTACCTGCACTTTGGAGAGTGTACCTGCACTTTGGAGAGTGTACCTGCACTTTGGAGAGTTTACCTGCACTTTGGAGAGTGTACCTGCACTTTGGAGAGTGTACCTGCACTTTGGAGAGTGTACCTGCACTTTGGAGAGTGTACTGTACCTGACACTGTTAAGATGTGGTGTCTTGTGTGACACTGTTAAGATGTGGTGTCTTGTGTGACACTGTTAAGATGTGGTGTCTTGTGTGACACTGTTAACATGTGGTGTCTTGTGTGACACTGTTAAATGTGGTGTCTTGTGTGACACTGTTAACATGTGGTGTCTTGTGTGACACTGTTAAGATGTGGTGTCTTGTGTGACACTGTTAACATGTGGTGTCTTGTGTGACACTGTTAAGATGTGGTGTCTTGTGTGACACTGTTAACATGTGGTGTCTTGTGTGACACTGTTAACATGTGGTGTCTTGTGTGACACTGTTAACATGTGGTGTCTTGTGTGACACTGTTAACATGTGGTGTCTTGTGTGACACTGTTAACATGTGGTGTCTTGTGTGACACTGTTAAATGTGGTGTCTTTGTGACACTGTTAATGTGTGCTTGTTGACATTAATGTGGTGTCTTGTGTGACACTGTTAACATGTGAGTGTCTTGTGTGACACTGTTAACATGTGGTGTCTTGTGTGACACTGTTACATGTGGTGTCTTGTGTGACACTGTTAACATGTGGTGTCTTGTGTGACACTGTTAACATGTGGTGTCTTGTGTGCACTGTTAACATGTGGTGTCTTGTGTGACACTGTTAACATGTGGTGTCTTGTGTGACCTGTTAACATGTGGTGTCTTGTGTGACCTGTTAACATGTGGTGTCTTGTGTGACACTGTTAACATGTGAGTGTTCTTGTGTGGGCACTGTTAACATGTGGTGTCTGTGTGACGCTGTTAACATGTGGTGTCTTTTGTGACACTGTTAACATGTGGTGTCTTGTGTGACGCTGTTAACATGTGGTGTCTTGTGTGACACTGTTAACATGTGGTGTCTTGTGTGACGCTGTTAACATGTGGTGTCTTGTGTGACACTGTTAACATGTGGTGTCTTGTGTGACGCTGTTAACATGTGGTGTCTTGTGTGACACTGTTAACATGTGGTGTCTTGTGTGACGCTGTTAACATGTGGTGTCTTGTGTGACACTGTTAACATGTGGTGTCTTGTGTGACGCTGTTAACATGTGGTGTCTTGTGTGACACTGTTAACATGTGGTTCTTGTGTGACACTGTTAACATGTGGTGTCTTGTGTGACACTGTTAACATGTGGTGTCTTGTGTGACACTGTTAACATGTGGTGTCTTGTGTGACACTGTTAACATGTGGTGTCTTGTGTGACACTGTTAACATGTGGTGTCTTGTGTGACACTGTTAACATGTGGTGTCTTGTGTGACACTGTTAACATGTGGTGTCTTGTGTGACACTGTTAACATGTGGTGTCTTGTGTGACACTGTTAACATGTGGTGTCTTGTGTGACACTGTTAACATGTGGTGTCTTGTGTGACACTGTTAACATGTGGTGTCTTGTGTGACACTGTTAACATGTGGTGTCTTGTGTGACACTGTTAACATGTGGTGTCTTGTGTGACACTGTTAACATGTGGTGTCTTGTGTGACACTGTTAACATGTGGTGTCTTGTGTGACACTGTTAACATGTCGGTGAATCTTTGTGTGACACTGTTAACATGTGGTGTCTTGTGTGACACTGTTAACATGTGGTGTCTTGTGTGACACTGTTAACATGTGGTGTCTGTGTGACACTGTTAACATGTGGTGTCTTGTGTGACACTGTTAACATGTGGTGTCTTGTGTACACTGTTAACATGTGGTGTCTTGTGTGACACTGTTAACATGTGGTGTCTTGTGTGACACTGTTAACATGTGGTGTCTTGTGTGACACTGTTAACATGTGGTGTCTTGTGTGACACTGTTAACATGTGGTGTCTTGTGTGACACTGTTAACATGTGGTGTCTTGTGTGACACTGTTAACATGTGGTGTCTTGTGTGACATGACACATGGTGTCTTAGACATGTAAGTGGTGTCTTGTGTGACACTGTTAACATGGTGTCTTGTGTGACACTGTTAACATGTGGTGTCTTGTGTGACACTGTTAACATGTGGTGTCTTGTGTGACACTGTTAACATGTGGTGTCTTGTGTGACACTGTTAACATGTGGTGTCTTGTGTGACACTGTTAACATGTGGTGTCTTGTGTGACACTGTTAACATGTGGTGTCTTGTGTGACACTGTTAACATGTGTGTGTCTTGTGTGACACTGTTAACATGTGGTGTCTTGTGTGACACTGTTAACATGTGGTGTCTTGTGTGACACTGTTAACATGTGGTGTCTTGTGTGACACTGTTAACATGTGGTGTCTTGTGTGACACTGTTAACATGTGGTGTCTTGTGTGACACTGTTAACATGTGGTGTCTTGTGTGACACTGTTAACATGTGGTGTCTTGTGTGACACTGTTAACATGTGGTGTCTTGTGTGACACTGTTAACATGTGGTGTCTTGTGTGACACTGTTAACATGTGGTGTCTTGTGTGACACTGTTATCATGTGGTGTCTTGTGTGACACTGTTAACATGTGGTGTCTTGTGTGACACTGTTAACATGTGGTGTCAGGACTCATCAGGGTGTAGTGACAACTGGTGGCACGACACAAGTGGAATAATCGTGTGATTTTGTGTTGGTGTCTGATGACGCGGTGACAAGGTTTTTTAGAGACTGAGTCGTGACACAGGGGGCGTGCCATGTGGCACAGAGAAGGTGTCGTGGGACACAAGCGAAGGAGTGTTGTGTAACACAGAGAGAAGGGTGTCTTGAGGACACGGTAGAGAATGAGTGTCATGACTAGAGGTGTGGTGGTGTCCTGTGTGACACGATGATGGCAGCGACGTCTGACACCACTGAATTGTTATGATTGTTTTACTTGTGATGTTTTACTAAGTTTTAAATTGTTATAAATGTGTATATTAAAGCTATATGTTTTTACACAGATTATATGTTATACAGATTTATGTTTTTATATTAATAATAATAATAATAATATATATATATATATATATATATATATATATATATATATATATATATATATATATATATATATATATATATATATATAATATCTGAAATAAGAGAGTTTATTGTTTATCCCAAACAGTCGGTTTATTACAAATGAGGTTTTTTTTTGTAATAAGTTCACATTGCAAGTTGCTCCATAAACATACTTATCTACGTTCATGTTATCATAGTGAGTTATAGATCTACTCAGACTTCTAACTACATTTATTTAACTACATTCCTATAACATTCATTTACTTCTCTCTTAATATTATTCCTGATGCTGGACACAGACACAACAAAATTATATTCTTCATTTTCCTTCGAGATGCTTTCTTTTAGTTGTATTTGTGGTCACAGTGGTGGCCCATGCTAACCTTCCCAACTGGGCCAGCTGGTCCAGTTGTTAACGCACTGGCCTCTGAGTTATGGTACTCACTCATAGGAACATAAGCATGGAGGAGCAATGAACCAGTGTCCAGAATGGTATAGAATACCACAAGTTGAAGATTCAGACACATGTGCAGAAGTTAGGTATCGTTATTGTTGAAACGTTTCTCCTACACGGCAGACTTCTTCAGTCACATACAGAGGCGACAAGTGCAGTAGTGGAATAAAGACGATGTAATCAGTCTATCAACCTTGGTTAGTGCTGGGGTCACAGCACTGATCAAGGTCTTTACTGGGGTCACAGCACTGATCAAGGTCTTTACTGGGGTCACAGCACTGATCAAGGTCTTTACTGGGGTCACAGCACTGATCAAGGTCTTTACTGGGGTCACAGCACTGATCAAGGTCTTTACTGGGGTCACAGCACTGATCAAGGTCTTTACTGGGGTCACAGCACTGATCAAGGTCTTTCTGGGGTCACAGCACTGATCAAGGTCTTTACTGGGGTCACAGCACTGATCAAGGTCTTTGACTGGGGTCACAGCACTGATCAAGGTCTTTACTGGGGTCACAGCACTGATCAAGGTCTTTACTGGGGTCACAGCACTGATCAAGGTCTTTACTGGGGTCACAGCCTGATCAAGGTCTTTGCTGGGGTCACAGCACTGATCAAGGTCTTTACTGGGGTCACAGCACTGATCAAGGTCTTTGCTGGGGTCACAGCACTGATCAAGGTCTTTACTGGGGTCACAGCACTGATCAAGGTCTTTACTGGGGTCACAGCACTGATCAAGGTCTTTACTGGGGTCACAGCACTGATCAAGGTCTTTACTGGTCAGCACGTAGGTCTTACTGGGGTCACAGCACTGATCAAGGTCTTTACGGGGGTCACAGAAGTATTCAAGGTCGCTCCTGGGAGGTCACGAGGTCATCTGACTGGTTGTACATCCTCAGAACATTGAAATTTTAAATTAACCTTAAAGAATTAATTAATAGTGAGGAGGAGGAGGAGGAGGAGAAGGAGGAGGAGGAGGAGGAGAAGAAGGAGGAGGAGAAGGAGGAGAAGGTTGGAGGAGGAGGAGGAGGAGGAGGAGAAGAAAGAGGACAAGGAGGAGAAGGAGGAGGAGGAAGAGGAGAAGAAGAATGCGGATGAAGAGAAGGAGGAGGAGAAGAAGAAGGAGGAGGAGGAGGAGGAGGATAAGGAGGAGGATGAGAAGGAGGAGGAGGAGGAGAAGAAGGAGGAGGAGGAGAAGGAGGAGGAGAAGAGGAGGAGGAGGAGGAGGAGGAGAAGAAGGAGGAGGAGGATAAGGAGGAGGAGAAGATGGAGGAGGAGGAGGAGGAGGAGAAGAAGGAGGAGGAGGATAAGGAGGAGGATGAGGAGAAGGAGGAGGAGAAGAAGGAGGAGGAGGATAAGGAGGAGGAGGAGAAGGAGGAGGAGAAGAAGGATGAGGAGGAGGAAGAGGGGGAGGAGAAGAAGGAGGATGAGGAGAAGGAGGAGGAGGAAAAGAAGGAGGAGGAGGAGGAGAAGAAGGAGGAGGAGGAGGAAAAGAAGGAGGAGGAGGAGGAGGAGGAGAAGGAGGAGGAGGAGGAGAAGAAGAGAGGAAGAAGTGTATAAGAGAGAAACTGATGAATCTTGTAGTAAAGTAAAGCAAAAAATGTTTATTGATGTTTATAAGACACATTGATGTATATTGTTAGTGTACAGCATAAATGTTCAATAATATAGTCACTGCTCATCAATATTGATGTCCCGGGGGGTCAGTCCCCTCGTTAGTGTACATCTTAATGACTGATCAATTAGTGTGACCTTAATGACATTACGTATTAATATTATTATTACTACTACTGTTATTATTATTATCATCATTATATTAATAATAAAAATAATAATAATAATAATAATAATAAAATTAATAATAATAATAAAATTAATAATAATAATAATAAAATTAATAATAATAATAAAATTAATAATAATAATAATATTATTATTATTGTTATTATTATTATTATTATTATTAATATTATTATTATTATTAATATTATTATTATTATTATTATTAATATTATTATTATTTATTATTAATATTATTATTATTATTTATTATTAATATTATTATTATTATTTATTATTAATATTATTATTATTATTTATTATGTGTTGTGGGGTTCTTTTCATAGATTTGGTAATATTAACAGACGATGAGCTTGGGTTTTGGTAGCGTTTAATGAGGCGTTGGATATATGGGAGCTGAGAGCCTATGCCTGTGTCCGTCTGTCCTGCACTGAGTCTGGATGGTAACTGAACACTAGGCCGCCTGGCGCTGAGGCATTCAAAAGGCAGGCCTATCATTGGCTGATGCCAGATCACATGGGCAGAGGTTGGAAATCACGTGAACAGCCGTGGTGCAGCCGTTATAAGTACAACCCGTACAGCTCGGGCATGCTATGTATGGCGTCTCGACATACAACTATACAAACTAAGGACAACAGGCAACAACTCTCAGCTGATTCTATACAATGTCAAAGTACACAACAGTTGAACATTATACTTCACATGGATATTATCGTGATAGAACAATCTACATTACTATATGATGCATCTTGATACTTGGGAATTAATTAAATGAGCTCATTCTAGAAAATCATGATAAAAGAGATAAAAAAAAATAATTTGTTCGATCGAACTGTCTTCATGTGATCTACGAATTCTGAGGAAATATATTTACAAGAAGGTAGTGATTAACAGACAAGGTAGATCTGGTGCACTCAAATCTATACTGTTAATTCTCAGAACTCGGAGAGAACGTGAACACACAAAAAAAAATTTGAGTAATACTAAGTAGATATTATAACACACAGTTAAACGCTTACTACATATTTATCTATACAGGTTATTTACATTTAACCCCAACTCTGCTAGGGTGAGATTGATATAGGCTGTATAATTATCATCTCTGGGTGGATCAAACTCTGTTACAATAGGTAACTCAACTTCTGATTGAGGAGGATCTACACTGGTATCTACAAATGATACTTGAGGACTTCTCAACACTTGTCGTGTACGTAGGGAATAACGACATTCAGGTTGATCTGACTGACCATTAGAGGTAGAGGGAACAGCAACAGGAGAAATATCAGATTCTGTCTCACTTATGTGATTGTCAGGGACTTCGTCATCATCATCGCATACTAACTTCATATGATCTAAATGCGATTCTTTAAACTGACCCGTGCTAATTTCTCTAACTTTATACTTGTTGCCGTTAATATGTTCGACTACTCTATAAGGATGCTAACATAGGTGCCAAGTGATGGTGACTGTGATATATAACTGGGGAAGAGCAGGTCATCCACAGCTGTCTATTTGAGCATTTACAGTGACCTGGACAGGTTGGCACTGTGATTACTGTTTCAGTATTTACAGTGACCTGGACAGGTTGGCACTGTGATTACTGTTTCAGTATTTACAGTGACCTGGACAGGTTGCACTGTGATCACTGTTTCAGTATTTAAAGTGACGTGGACATGTTGGCACTGTGATTACTGTTTCAGTATTTACAGTGACCTGGACAGGTTGGCACTGTGATTACTGTTTCAGTATTTACAGTGACCTGGACAGGTTGGCACTGTGGTCACTGTGTCAGTATTTACAATGACCTGGACAGGTTGGCACTGTGGTCACTGTTTCAGTATTTACAGTGACCTTGACAGGTTGGCACTGTGGTCACTGTTTCAGTATTTACAGTGACCTGGACAGGTTGGCACTGTGGTCACTGTTTCAGTATTTACAGTGACCTGGACAGGTTGGCACTGTGGTCACTGTTTCAGTATTTACAGTGACCTAGACAGGTTGGCACTGTGGTCACTGTTTCAGTATTTACAGTGACCTGGACAGGTTGGCACTGTGATTACTGTTTCAGTATTTACAGTGACCTGGACAGGTTGCACTGTGGTCACTGTTTCAGTATTTACAGTGACCTGGACAGGTTGGCACTGTGATTACTGCTTCAGTATTTACAGTGACCTGGACAGGTTGGCACTGTGATTACTGTTTCAGTATTTACAATGACCTGGACAGGTTGGCACTGTTTTAGTATTTACAATGACCTGGACAAGTTGGCACTGTGGTCACTGTTTCAGTATTTACAGTGACCTGGACAGGTTGGCACTGTGGTCACTGTTTCAGTATTTACAGTGACCTGGACAGGTTGGCACTGTGATTACTGTTTCAGTATTTACAGTGACCTGGACAGGTTGCACTGTGGTCACTGTTTCAGTATTTAAAGTGACCTGGACATGTTGGCACTGTGATTACTGTTTCAGTATTTACAGTGACCTGGACAGGTTGGCACTGTGATTACTGTTTCAGTATTTAAAGTGACCTGTACAGGATGGCACTGTGATTACTGTTTCAGAATTTACAGTGACCTGGACATGTTGGCACTGTGATTACTGTTTCAGTATTTACAGTGACCTGGACAGGTTGGCACTGTGATTACTGTTTCAGTATTTACAGTAACCTGGACAGGTTGGCACTGTGGGCACTGTTTCAGTATTTACAATGACATGGACAGGTTGGCACTATGGTCACTGTTTCAGTATTTACAGTGACCTGGACAGGTTTGCACTGTGGTCACTGTTTCAGTATTTACAATGACCTGGACAGGTTGGCACTGTGGTCACTGTTTCAGTATTTACAACGACCTGGACAGGTTGGCACTGTGGTCACTGTTTCAGTATTTACAGTGATCTTGACAGGTTGGCACTGTGGTCACTGTTTCAGTATTTACAGTGACCTGGACAGGTTGGCACTGTGATTACTGTTTCAGTATTTACAGTGACCTGGACAGGTTGGCACTGTGGTCACTGTTTCAGTATTTACAGTGACCTGGACAGGTTGGCACTGTGGTCACTGTTTCAGTATTTACAGTGACCTGGCAGGTTGGCACTGTGGTCACTGTTTTAGTATTTACAGTGACCTGGACAAGTTGGCACTGTGATTACTGTCAGTATTTACAGTGACCTGGACAGGTTGGCACTGTGGTCAGTTTCATATTTACAGTGACCTGGACAGGTTGGCACTGTGTTACTTTTCAGTATTTACAGTGACCTGACAGGTTGCACTGTGGTACTTTTCAGTATTTACAGTGACTTGGAGAGGTTGGCACTGTATTCACTGTTTCAGTATTTACAGTGACCTGGACAGGTTGGCACTGTGTCACTGTTTCAGTATTTACAGTGACCTGGGCAGGTTGCACTGTGGTCACGTTTCAGTATTTACAGTGACCTGGCAGGTTGACACTGTGGTCACTGTTTCAGTATTTACAGTGACCTGGACAGGTTGGCACTGTGGTCACTGTTTCAGTATTTACAGTGACCTGGCAGGTTGGCACTGTGGTCACTGTTTCAGTATTTACAGTGACCTGGACAGGTTAGCACTGTGGCTGGTTCATTAACACTGACAGTGCACGTGACATTTTGGATATACATTCCTAAACATGGTACAATATGATGTTAGATTAGAGAACCTGGAAGAATGGCACTGTGGTCACTCGCTTCAGACTGAAGACTGACCTAAACATCCTCATGTCACCGTTTTTCTTATGACTGGAAGAAGCACTGTAGAAGTTTCAGCATAAGGACCTAAAGGTTGGCACTGTGTCACTGTTTCAGTATTTACATGACCTGGACAGGAAGTTGGCACTGTTTCAGTATTTACAGTGACCTGGACAATGGCACTGTGGTCACTTGTTATATTTACAGTAACCTGGACAGTTGCACTTGGTCACTGTTTCAGTATTTACAGTGACCTGGACAGGTGGCACTGTGATTACTGTTTCAGTATTTACAGTGACCTGGACAGGTTGCACTGGGTCACTGTTTCAGTATTTAAAGTGACCTGATGTGTCACTGTGCACTGTTTCAGTATTTACAGTGACCTGGACAGGTGGCACATGGATCACTGTTCAGTATTTACAGTGACCTGGACAGGTGGCACTGTGTCACTGTTTCAGTATTTACAGTGACCTCGGCAGGTTGGCACTGTGGTCACTGTTTTAGTATTTACAGTGACCTGGACAAGTTGGCACTGTGATTACTGTCAGTATTTACAGTGACCTGGACAGGTTGGCACTGTGGTCACTGTTTCAATATTTACAGTGACCTGGACAGGTTGGCACTGTGATTACTTTTTCAGTATTTACAGTGACCTGGACAGGTTTGCACTGTGATTACTTTTTCAGTATTTACAGTGACTTGGAGAGGTTGGCACTGTGATTACTGTTTCAGTATTTACAGTGACCTGGACAGGTTGGCACTGTGGTCACTGTTTCAGTATTTACAGTGACCTGGGCAGGTTGACACTGTGGTCACTGTTTCAGTATTTACAGTGACCTGGGCAGGTTGACACTGTGGTCACTGTTTCAGTATTTACAGTGACCTGGACAGGTTGGCACTGTGGTCACTGTTTCAGTATTTACAGTGACCTGGGCAGGTTGACACTGTGGTCACTGTTTCAGTATTTACAGTGACCTGGACAGGTTGGCACTGTGGCTGGGTCAGGTTCAACACTGACAAGTGCTAATCAATGACATTTTAGGATATAACATTCCTAAACATGGATACAAAATATGATGTAAATAGATTAGAGAACCGCCAAGTTGAAGAATGAGACACATGTGCGACACATCGACTCCAGACTGAGAGACTGATTACCTCAAACTACTCCTCATCTTACACCGTTCTTCTCTGTATAGGACTGAAGAAGCCACTGACTGACGAAACGTTTCCAGCATAAAGATTCCCAAATGTTGCACAAGTGTCTCATTCTTCACGAATACGAAATGTTTAGCAGGAAAGTAATCAAGGCAAATACAGAGAAAGACCTGGGAGTAATCAGAAGCAACGAACTTATAATAGCCAATTATAATACTTAAAAAATCTCTCTCAAAGTATTCCACAATTTTTTTTATAGTTAATACAAGTGACGGAGGTGATCCCTTTGACATCCCATAAAATTGGTTGTAAAATCCTGCCCTCACGAGAGGAATGTGTCAGGGTAACATGACTCAGAGGTACAAGGCACAGTGTCGACGTCACAACTAACCATTAGTCTTCCATCTGCTGAAGAGGATCCCAGAAGGGGGTCGAAATATACAGAACAATCAACCTCCTGTGTTATTACTGAGTGTTGACAAGTGTTCAATACACTCTAGTTATTCATTACTTTTCAACTTAACGTTTCTTACTTTACCAATAAAGTCTCTGAGTTCACTAAGTGTGAAGATGAAAATTAGATAAAGAAGGGGCAAGCAGGGAAGCAGGGCAAGCAGGGAAGCAGGGCAAGCAGGGAAGCAGGAAGCAGGGCAAGCAGGGAAACAGGGCAAGCAGGGAAACAGGGCAAGCAGGGAAGCAGGGCAAGCAGGGAAGCTGGGCAAGCAGGGAAACAGGGCAAGCAGGGAAGCAGGGCAAGCAGGGAAGCAGGGCAAGCAGGGAAGCAGGGCAAGCAGGGAAGCAGGAAGCAGGGCAAGCAGGGAAACAGGGCAAGCAGGGAAACAGGGCAAGCAGGGAAGCAGGGCAAGCAGGGAAGCAGGGCAAGCAGGGAAGCAGGAAGCAGGGCAAGCAGGGAAGCAGGAAGCAGGGCAAGCAGGGAAACAGGGCAAGCAGGGAAACAGGGCAAGCAGGGAAGCAGGGCAAGCAGGAAGCAGGGAAGCAGGGAAACAGGGCAAGCAGGGAAACAGGGCAAGCAGGAAGCAGGGCAAGCAGGGAAGCAGGGCAAGCAGGGACGCAGGAAGCAGGGCAAGCAGGGAAACAGGGCAAGCAGGGAAACAGGGCAAGCAGGGAAACAGGGCAAGCAGGGAAACAGGGCAAGCAGGGAAGCAGGGCAAGCAGGGAAGCAGGAAGCAGGGCAAGCAGGGAAACAGGGCAAGCAGGGAAACAGGGCAAGCAGGGAAGAAGGAAGCAGGGCAAGCAGGGAAGAAGGAAGCAGGGGAAGAAGGAAGCAGGGCAAGCAAGGCTGTTGAACTGGCTCTCATAATTAACAATCTTCCTAATTTTCTTCCTGTACCAGGAACTAGAGCGTCTAGCCTTGATCACAAATGTTTCTTCTTGAATTCGACAAAGCATTAAGGAAGATAATTGACCAACAAAAATAGAAAAGGCCTCCCTTAGGCCTCTGTGTAATTTAATTGTAGAGAAAAAAAGGGAAGAGAACTGTTGATGTATTCAGCGAGGCTTCAAGTTTGTGGAGTCTACCTGGAGGGGATTCCGGGGATCAACGCCCCCGCGACCCGGTCCACGACCAGGCCTCCTGGTGGATCAGGACCTGATCAACGAGGCTGTTACTGCTGGCCGCACGTAGTCCAACGTACGAACCACAACCCGGCTGATCTGGTACTGACTTTAGGTATCTGTCCAGCTCCCTCTTGAAGACAACCAGGGGTCTATTGGTAATTCCCAGCATGGCTGGTGGGAGGCATTCTGTTTGTTATCCAGAGCATCTAAGACCATATCATAGTGGTCCAGGCTTGGAACACACTGGACAGATTTCCAAATTTGTTGGGATTCCCGAGGGATGTGCTAGGTGTGGACCACTAGGCTGGCTTGTCTCTCCCACCTGCACCTGGCTTGTCTCTCCCATCTACACCTGGCTTGTCTCTCCTACCTGCACCTGGCTTATCTCTCCCACCTGCACCTGGCTTGTCTCTCCCATCTGCACCTGGCTTGTTTCTCCCACCTGCATCTGGTTTATCTCCCACCTGCACCAGACTTGTCTCTCCCACCTGCAAGTGGTTTATCTCTCCCACCTGCAACTGGTTTGTCTCTCACACCTGCACCAGACTTGTCTCTCTCACCTGCACCTGGCTTGTTTCTCTCACCTGCACCTGGCTTGTCTCTCCCACCTGCACCTGGCTTGTCTCTCCCACCTGCAACTGGTTTATCTCTCCCACCTGCAACTGGTTTGTCTCTCCCACCTGCACCAGGCTTGTCTCTCCCACCTGCACCTGGCTTGTCTCTCCCACCTGCATCTGGTTTGTCTCTCCCACCTGCACCTGGGTTGTCTCTCCCACCTGCATCTGGTTAATCTCTCCCACCTACACCTGGCTTGTCTCTCCCACCTGCACCTGGCTTGGCTCTCCCACCTGCACCTGGCTTGGCTCTCCCACCTGCACCTGGCTTGTCTCTCCCACCTGCACCTGGCTTGGCTCTCCCACCTGCACCTGGCTTGGCTCTCCCACCTGCACCTGGCTTGGCTCTCCCACCTGCACCTGGCTTGGCTCTCCCACCTGCACCTGGCTTGTCTCTCCCACCTGCACCTGGCTTGGCTCTCCCACCTGCACCTGGCTTGGCTCTCCCACCTGCACCTGGCTTGGCTCTCCCACCTGCACCTGGCTTGTCTCTCCCACCTGCACCTGGCTTGGCTCTCCCACCTGCACCTGGCTTGGCTTGTTCGATGTATCACGTCTTCATCCAAAACGTCTTAGTAGCGCCTTGAAATACGGTCTCTAGTTGACAGAATATTAACGTTGTTTCTTGACTGTAGATCTTCTTGCCGAATAAGACAAGCGAACATTTGTGTATGCAATAATTTCACAAAAATCATTCTGAACCTAAAGAAAAAAAAATATTTCATTGTGTTTGTTTATTATTAAATTATTGTAAACTTATCTAAAATATATTTAGTTGGATTAGGGTAAATTAAATTGCGCTTGTTGTAATAAGGTTAGGTAAGTTTTCTAAGGTTCTTTTGGTAAAAAAATAATTAATTTTACATTAACTTGAATGAAAAAAATATATATTTAAATGCATAAGAGAGAATTTTAGAAAGCACTTAATTTTAAATGAGTTCTTGCTAATTGATTGAGAGAGAGAGATAGAGAGAGAGAGAGAGAGGGAGGGAGAGATAGAGGGAGAAAGAGAGAGAGAGAGAGAGAGAGGGTTGGAGATAGAGGGAGGGAGAGAGAGAGGGAGGGAGAGAGAGAGAGAGAGAGGAGAGAGAGAGAGAGAGGGAGAGAGAGATTGCTTAACATGATAATTTATTATTATTAGTAGTAGTAGTAGTAGTAGCAGTAGTAACATAGCCATTATTATTATTATTATTATTATTATTATTATTATTATTATTATTATTATTATTATTATGTTTACAACTACCGCTGCTAATAGTATTAAGGTTATAAATTAAAATCGCAGTAGACTACTGTGAGTTGATGTTTCGCTCTTAAACAAGGTGGTAAAAACGTCGCATATTTACACCTGTGAGTCGGCTAACAACGACCAGCACCCGGGTATAACCCTGGGCTGGGCGAGATAGGTGGATAAACTCACCTACCACCAGTAAACAAGTGACTTCGGGTTAGGCAGAACCTATGTCTTTCTTGGGTTATCCTGGGTTACTAACCCTCCGGGAGGTTAATAATCCAGGAAGATTTCCTGGACATTAGCGGACAGTCTTCTGCTTCCAGATAAACAAAAACACCATCAACGTATCAATCATAAGAAGCAGAAATAAATCATAGACACCAAACACCGCATCGAGTATTATCTAAGTGGATTTAATCGTACCAAAAGTCGCTGAAGCGAGGCTTGGGTGAGGGGATCCAGGCGTGTTGCTGCCAGCTTCTACCACTTATACTTCACATCAACAACAAACTCCATGTTTGTTGACACTAATGGGATGTAGGTGTTATGTTAATGGCATTGTCGTGTACATCTTAACAGATAACAAAATAATTAAAAAACTACAAAGAGTAGTTTATTGCGTTCTGAAGCAGACAATATATATATATATATATATATATATATATATATATATATATATATATATATATATATATATATATATATATAATGGGGTCCACCTCTAGTGCAAATTATGGGACCCATAGCCTCGGAGAAGTGGATAAAAGGCTTCAAGGAAGAATATTTGAATGTCTTCCTGAAGCCATTTGAATATTCCACTTCCCCTACCACCTCATATATATATATATATATATATATATATATATATATATATATATATATATATATATATATATATATATAAACATTAAAGCAGTGTGTGTGTGCACGAGAAAGATAATCTCTTAATATTAAAGGGATTATGTATGATGCTTGGTACCCTGGAGGACGCTTGGTACCTCCTAGCCTGGTATTGTGAGGTCCTACTCAGAGGTCACCTCCACCTTCCCCTCCCCTCCTGCAGGTCATTCACTCTCACAACCCCTCCCTCCCTCCCCCATCCTTTCATTCCTCCCTCCACTCTCCCTCTCACCCACCCAACAACACTCTACCTCACCTCTCATATCTTCCTCCCCTCCCTCATAAATCCCTAACCCCTCCCCTCCCCTCCACACCCATCACCACGAGACATGCTTGACCACTCTCTGGCAGGTTTACTTTAACAACCTCAAGACCCGGGGTCGAACTCTGGGCGAGGCGAGAAGCATTGACCACCATCCCTCCCTCCTTCCTTCCCTCAATCTCCCTCTCCCTCCCTACCTCCCTACCTACCTCTCTCTCTCCTTCCCTCCCTCCCTCTCTCCCTCCCTTCCTCTCCTCTCCATCTCTCCCTCCCTCCCTCTCTGTCCTTCCTTCCCTCCCTCCCTCTCTCCCTCCCTTCCTCTCCTCTCCATCTCTCCCTCCCTCCCTCTCTGTCCTTCCCTCCCTCCCTCCCTCAAACACCTGAAGGATCCTATCATCTTCGTGCTTCCCCTCCTCCTCTTCCTCCTCCTCCTCTTCCTCCTCCTCCTCCTCCTCCTCCTCCTCCTCCTGCCTGACGTCACCTTACGTTCCTGTACATATGCGCACGCTGCAGGTATGTAAACACACGTGTACACACACGAGTGTACACACGAGTGTACACACACTCAAATACAAGTGTACACACGAGTGTACACACTAACACAGGTGTACACTCACGTGTACACACACACTTAACCAAGTGTAAAGTCATGAAGATTGGGGAAGGGCTAAAAAGACCGCAGACGGAGTACAGTCTAGGGAGCCAGAGACTACAGACCTCAATCAAGAAAAAAGATCTTGGGGTGAGTATAACACCAGGCACATCTGAGGCGCACATCAACCAAATAACTGCTGCAGCATACGGGCGCCTAGCAAACCTAAGAACAGCATTCCGACATCTTAATAAAGAATCGTTCAGGACCCTGTACACTGTGTACGTTAGGCCCATACTGGAGTATGCAGCACCAGTATGGAGCCCACACCTATCCAATCACGTAAAGAAGCTAGAGAAAGTGCAAAGATTCGCAACAAGACTAGTCCCGGAGCTAAGGGGTATGTCCTAAGAGGAGAGGTTAAGGGAAATCGACCTGACGACACTGGAGGACAGGAGAGATAGGGATGACATGATAACGACATATAAAATACTGAGAGGAATTGACAAGGTGGACAGAGACAGAATGTTCCAGAGATGGGACACAGCAACAAGGGGTCACAGTTGGAAGTTGAAGACTCAGATGAATCACAGGGATGTTAGGAAGTATTTCTTCATTCACAGAGTGGTCGGGAAGTGGAATAGTTTGGGAAGGGATGTAGTGGAGGCAGGTTCCATACATGGCTTTAAGAAGAGGTATGATAAAACTCATGGCGCAGGGAGATTGACCCAGTAGCGGCCAGTGAAGAGACGGGACCAGGAGCTATGAATCGACCCCTGCAACCACAACTAGGTGAGTACAACTAGGTGAGTACAACTAGGTGAGTACAACTAGGTGAGTACAACTAGGTGAGTACAACTAGGTGAGTACATACACATACACACACGTGTACACACACATGTACACACACGTGTACACACACATGTACACACACGTGTACACACACGTGTACACACAGATGTAAACACATTGAAGTACAAATATTCCTTAATTTGTGTGTTAATCTCTTAATGTCTTGTTGTCTTTAATTATTGTTGTTGTTATTTATTCCACTTCCTACCCCACCTCTTCCTCCTCTACCTATTCCACCTCCTCTTACTTTTCCACCTCTTCCTCCTCCTCCTCCTCCTCTTCCTCCTCTTCCTCTTCCTCCTCCTCCTCTTCCTCCTCCTCCTCCTCCTCTTCCTCCTCCTCCTCGTCCTCCAGAGTTCGGTGACCACACACCAGACAGGGTACTGGACCTACTGGGGGGGGGTAAGTGGGAGGAGAAAATGGGGAGATAGGGAGGGATAATAATAATAATAATAATATCTTTATTTACTACAAGTACATGTACAAGGTATACAGTCCTAGCTGACATCAATGACATACTACTATATAGAAAGCCCCTTGTTATGATGAGCATTTCCGCAAATTAGGTCCTTGTCCCAGGATGCGGACCACACCAGTCCACTAACACACAGGTACCTACTTACTGTTAGGTGAGCAAGGACAGCAGGTGTCTTAATGTTTATACCCGTACCGGGAATCGAACCACGAACCTCGGTGTGTGAGCTGAGTGCGCTAGCAGTTGAGGGAGGAAGGGAGAGAAGACAGGTGGGAGGGAGAGAAGGCAGGTGGGAGGGAGAGAAGGCAGGTGGGAGGGAGACATAATCAAAGGGAGAAAAGGATAGACGAAGTAAGAGAAGGATAGATGGAGGGAAGGGTAGTATGAGGGAGGAAAGGATAAAAGAAGGGGTAATGGGAAGGAGGGAAGGATAGTGGAAGGGAGGGAAGGCTAAAAGAAGGGTAGTGGGAGGGAGGAAGTGAGGAAGGGAAAGTGAGAGGGTGGGTAGGGTAGTGGGGAAGGAGGGAAGGATAATTGGAGGAGGGAAGGGTAGTGGGAAGGAGGGAGGGAAGGTTAAAGGGAGGGGTAGTAGGAAGAATAGTGGGAGAGAGGGAAGGATAGCGGGAGGGAGAGCAGAATAAAGGGAGGGATAGTGGGAAGGAGGGAATGACAGTGGGAGGGAGGGAGAGGAGGTTGGAGGGGTAGTGGGAGGGAGGGAGGGAGTGAAGGAGGGAGGGAGGAAGAGAGGGAGGGACAGAGGTCACACACAGCTGCTAGCATCTGTGTCTTGGGTGGACGGGAGGAGATATTGCCCGTGGGTGTATGTGTATGTGGGTGGGTGTGTGGGCGGGGTTGGCGAGGGAGGGGAGGGGAGGGAAGGGGAGGGGGGAACCTGGCTGTTAAGACGCACCTTAGAGCCAAGGAACAATCATACACATTCCACTTCTCTCTGATCTTGGAGCCAACACAAGTAATGGAATGTTTGTGACGAGCCAGAGTACCAGGTCATGTGTGTGTGTGTGTGTGTGTGTGTGTTATCTTCATAGCTACGGGAACAGACTTATCCTCATCATGTCCTATCCTTCTCATTACACATCTTGTTTCTCTGGTAAATTTCCACTGGTTGCAGCACTTGCTTCCTCCTCTTCTTGAATCATTCCATTACCTCACCATTCTATTCGGATAGATAATCAATTCTCTTATCCCTTCTGCTTATACTTTTCTCATTTTTAGATGTGTGGTCTCTTGTTATCACTGCTGCGGGCACTGGTAGATGCTCTTTTGTCTACGCTTCCATGTCCTTGAGAACTGGAAGTGAGGGACACAATGCCACCAGTCATATAGTGACCCCTTACAAGAGAACTGGCATCAGACAGGATCTTGAAACGGAAACCACAGTTGAGGAGGATGGCATGTACCGTCAGGTGTAGCTGGAGCGAGAGAGAACAGTGTAGGAGAGAGAGCAACTGAGGGAGAGAATGAGGAACAGTCAGAAACAGGACGGAGTACCAGTGAATGCAATGAATGACAGGTGTGGAAGCTCAGCCTCAAGGGGAACACTAAGGTCAGCCTCACCTTGTAGAAGCTCAGCATCATGAAAGACACTAAGGTCAGCCTCACCTTGTAGAAGCTCACATCATGGCAGACACAAAGGTCAGCCCCCACACAATTCGTCAGATCCCAACCTCACTTCCTTCCCACTCTACTCATACACAATAGCTTAAAATAAATCATACCCTGCCCCTGGCCTATCCCATCCATACCCTCATTCCTAGCACCCTACACGTGCAGGATCCTCACTCACACCACCCGGCCATTCCAACCCCCAGCCCCTCCCTCATTCCTCTCATCCCCATCCTTCCTCCTCCACACCCATGGTCTCACTCCCTACCAGTGCAAGAACCATCCCCATAAATGGCCCTCACCTTCATTAAGCACCTACTTCCCTGACACATGGGTAAGAACCCAAGGAACAGGAACCCAAACATCAGCAGACAACAGCAGAAATAAACTTGACAGTGTGGAAAACAAACACAGATGGAATAACAAACAAGAGTGATGAATTGGAAGAGGGAATAGTGGAGAAATACCAGGACATCATAGCACTAATGGAGACAAAGCTCACAGCGACAAATAAAGATGTAATCCTCTCAGCAGGATCTCAAATAATGAAAAAAGACAGATGAAAAAGAGAGGATGGAAGTGTAGCATTGGTAATAAAGAACCAGCGATTTTTTGAACAGATGAGAAAAATAAATGAAGAGGGAAGTCAAATGACTACACAGAAGAAACAATCAGAACTAGGGGAGCCAACGTGAGGACAGCAGCAGTTTACAACCCACTACTAAACAGCAGATCAAGACATCTTTATGATCATGGAAGACTTCAACTACAAGTAAACAGACTGGGAGAACCTGGAGCCTCACGGGACACTGGAAGCGTGGATATCCAAGTTGGAGGAGGTGGTGGAAAATGTCACGAGTCAGCATATAAGGAACACAACTAGAGAGAGAGAAGGGGACAAACCAGCGAGACTTGGCCTCCTAATCACACTGACTCTGATGTGGAGGAATTGCACATGAAAGGCCCCTAGGTGGTAGCGACCATCCAGTACTGACGTCGGAACACATGGAAGGAAACTGGAGTATACCTGGAGAGGGTTCCGGGGGTCAACGCCCCCGCGGCCCGGTCTGAGACCAGGCCTCATGGTGGATCAGGGCCTGATCAACCAGGCTGTTACTATTGGCCGCACGCAAACCGACGTACGAATCACAGCCCGGCTGGTCAGGTACTGACTTTAGATGCTTGTCCAGTGCCTGCTTGAAGACAGCCAGGGGTCTAATGGTAATCCCCCTTATATATGTTGAGAGGCAGTTGAACAGTCTTGGGCCCCTGATGCTTATTGTGTTGTCTCTTAACGTGCTAGTAGCACCCCTGCTTTTCATTGCGGGGATGTTGCATCGTCTGCTGAGTCTTTTGCTTTAATAGGGAGTGATTCTCGTGTGCAAGTTTGGTATTAATCCCTCTAGGATTTTCCAAGTGTATATGATCATGTATCTCTCCCGCCTGCGTTCTAGAGAGTACAGGTTTAGGAACTTCAAGCGTTCTCAGTAATTGAGGTGGTTTATCGCAGTTATGTGTGCCGTGAAGGTTCTCTGTACATTTTCTAGGTCAGCAATTTCACCCGCCTTGAAAGGTGCAGTTAGTGTTCAGCAATATTCCACCCTAGATAGAACAAGCGACCTGAAGAGTGTCATCATGGGCTTGGCATCCCTAGTTTTGAAGGTTCTCATTATCCATCCTGTCATTTTTCTAGCAGATGTGATTGATACAATATTATGGTCTTTGAAGTTGAGATTTTCCGACATGATCACTCCCAGGTCTTTTACATTAGTTTTTCGCTCTATTGTGTGGTTGGAATTTGTTTTATACTCCGATGTAGTTTTAATATCCTCACGTTTTCCATATCGGAGTAATTGAAATTTCTCATCATTATATTTCATATTGTTTTCTGCGGCCCATTTAAAGATTTGGTTGATGTCCGCCTGGAGTCTTGCAGTGTCTTCAATGGAGGACACTGTCATGCAAATTTAAGTATCATCTGCAAAAGAAGACACGGCGCAGTGGCTAATATCCCAGTCTATGTCAGATATGAGGATGAGGAACAAGATGGGAGCGAGTACTGTGCCTTGTGGAACACACAAGGAAGAGACAAGCCTGGCCAGAAGAGGAGTCTATGCAGGTATGAAGCAGTTCCTCAGTAGAGCGCCATGGAAAAGATATCTAGATGGACAGACAATGAATGAAATGGTGGAGTACATAACTGGAGAGCACCAGGAGGCACTCCAGAAATTTATACTCAAAAACAGTGAGCCAGTGGTTAACCAAAGGTGCTGGGAGTTAACCAGAGGTGCAGGGAGTTAACCAGAGGTGCAGGGAGTTAACGAGAGGTGCAGGGAGTTAACCAGAGGTGCAGGGAGTTAACCAGAGGTGCAGGGAGTTAACCAGAGGTGCAGGGAGTTAACCAGAGGTGCAGGGAGTTAACCAGAGGTGCAGGGAGTTAACCAGAGGTGCAGGGAGTTAACCAGAAGTGCAGGGAGTTAACGAGAGGTGCAGGGAGTTAACCAGAGGTGCAGGGAGTTAACCAGAGGTGCAGGGAGTTAACCAGAGGTGCAGGGAGTTAACCAGAGTTACAGAGGTGGAGGAGTTAACCAGAGGTACAGAGGTGCAGGGAGTTAACCAGAGGTACACTTGTGCAGGGAGTTAACCAGAGGTACACTTGTGCAGGGAGTTAACCAGAGGTACAGAAGTGGAGGGAGTTAACCAGAGGTACAGAGGTGTAGGGAGTTAACCAGAGGTACAGAGGTGCAGGGAGTTAACCAGAGGTACAGAAGTGGAGGGAGTTAACCAGAGGTACAGAGGTGTAGGGAGTTAACCAGAGGTACACAGGTGCAGGGAGTTAACCAGAGGTGCTGGGAGTTAACCAAAGGTGCAGGGACTTAACCAGAGGTGCAGGGGTTAACCAGAGGTGCAGGGATTTAATCAGAGGTGCTGGGAGTTAACCAGAGGTGCAGGGAGTTAACCAGAGGTGCAGGGAGTTAATCAGGGAGTTAATCAGAGGTGCTGGGAGTTAACCAGAGGTGCAGGGAGTTAACCAGAGGTGCAGGGAGGCAAAATCTAAAATCACAAAAACATGGAAAAAATATAGAAAATAAAGAACACTGAGAAGTGAGTCACAACAACAACAAGTTGTGAGTGGCATGGCACTGAGAGTCAAGACTACTGACCCGATGTTGCAAGACAGACACATGAAACTGTGAAGGCCCAGGTAGTAAGACTGAGGAAGGAAGGAGGGGAGCTCATTAGCAATGAGCTTCCTAGTCTGTGAGGAGCTGAATGAAAGATGCAGGGAGGTATTTTCAGTGTAAACAGGAACATTACCAGAGGGTCAAAGAGGAAGAGTGCACCAGTGAGTACTGGACATAATACACGCAACTCGAGAAGTGGTGAAGAAAATACTGAATGAGCTAGACACATGGAAGGGTTCTGACAGAAGGAGCAGCAGAACTGTTCCAACCACAAGCAGTGACATTCAACAAGCAATTGAAACAGTGTAGCTGTCAGATGTGTGAAGACAGTGTAGTTCCAGTATTTAAAAATAAGACAGACTGATAGATTTAACTAACTACAGACTAATGTGACTGACAGACATAGTATGTCAAGTTATGGAGGAGAGTAGTGGAGCACTTGGGAAGCAGTGGACTCGTAAACAACAGGCAGCATGGTTTAAGAGATGGTAAATCCTGTCTCACACATCTGCTGGAATTCTATAACACAATAACAGAAGTTAAGCAGGAGAGAGGGATGGATGGACTGCGTAGTTGTGGACTGCAAGAAAGTGTTTGACAGAGCACCTCACAAGAGACTGGGACAATACCTAGATCAGCAGGCAGGAATAACAAGGAAGGCACTGCAGTGAATCAAGGAATACTTAACAGGAAGGAATCAAGTAATGTCCAGGAGGTGTCAGGATGGGCGAGGGTAACGAGCGGGCCTCCACAAGGGTCAGAACTTGGACCAGTACTGTTTCTCGTATATATAAAAGACACGACAGAAGAAACAATCAGGTGCGTCCCTGTTTACACATGACTTAGAACTAATAATACAAAGAGTAGACCGATAAACACTACACATCTATCTGGACAAACTGTATACCTAGAGTATACCTGGAGAGAGTTCCGGGGGTCAACGCCCCCGCGGCCCGGTCCGTGACCAGGCCTCATGGTGGATCAGGGCCTGATCAACCAGGCTGTTACTGCTGGCCGCACAGCAGCCCGGCTGGTCAGGTACTGACTTTAGGTACCTGTCCAGTGCCTGCTTGAAGACAGCCAGATGTGCAGGGATGCAGTTAAACAGTCTTGGGCCCCTGACACTTATTGTGTTGTCTCTTATCGTGCTAGTGACGCCCCTGCTTTTCATTGGTGGAATGTCGCATCTCCTGCCGAGTCTTTTGCTTTCATATGGAGTGATTTCCGTGTGCAAATTTGGTACTAATCCCTCTAGGATTTTCCAAGTGTATATTATCATTTATCTCTCTCGCCTGCGTTCCAGGGAATACAGATCAAGGACCTTCAACCGTTCCCAGTAATTTATGTGCCGTGAAAGTTCTTTGTACACTCTCCAGGTCAGCAATTTTCCCTACCTTGAAGGGGGCCGTTAGTGTACAACAGTATTCCAGCCTAGAGAGAACAAGTGATTTGAAGAGACTCATCATGGGCTTGACGTCCCTAGTTTTGAAGGTTCTCATTATCCATCCTATCATTTTCCTAGCATATGCGGTAAATACATTGTTGTGGTCTTTGAAGGCGAGATCCTCTGACATTATCACTCCGAGGTCCTTCACATTACTTTTTCGCTCTATTGTATGGTTATAGCTTGTCGTATACCCTGATACAGGTTTTATTTCCTCAAGTTTTCCATCAATTGAATTACCTCCTCAGGACACGAGAGACTGACAAATATAAGGTGAGCTTTCAGGAACCTTAACAAGGAGTCAGAAACGATATTATATACGGCATGTGTCAGGCCCATCCTCGAGTATGTGGCACCAGTAGAAAACCCACCGCTGATACAACATGTCAAGGTAAGAAAAAATCTAGAGATTTGTAATGAGACTAATCTCAGAGCTGAGGTGTGTCCAGTCTATCTATTTATCTCAAATCCAATCAAACTATCCCTATCCAATCAAACTATCCATCATCCAATCAAACTATCCATCATCCAATCAATCTATCCCCATCCTATCAAACTATCCCTCATCCAATTAAACTATCCCTCATCCAATCAAACTATCCACAATCCAATCAAACTATCCCCCATCCAATCAAATTATCCCTCATCCAATCAAACTATCCCTCATCCAATCAAACTATCCCTCATCCAATCAAACTATCCCTCATCCAATCAAACTATCCCCCATTCAATCAAACTATCTTCCATCCAATCAAACTATTCCCCATCCAATCAAACTATCCCCCATACAATCACACTATCCCTCATCCAATCAAACTATCCCTCACCCAATCAATCTATTCCCATCCAATCAAACTATCTCCCATAAAATCAAACTATCCCCCATCCAGTCAAACTATCTCTCATCCAATCAAACTATCCCTCATCCAATCAAACTATCTCCCATCCAATCAAACTATTCCCATCCAATCAAACTATCCCCCATCCTATCAAACTATCCCCCATCCAATCAAACTATCCCCATCCAATCAAACTATCCTCATCCAATCAAACTATCCCCCAGCCAATCAATCTATCCCCATCCAATCAAACTATCCCCCATCCAATCAAACTATCCCCCATTCAGTCAAACTATCCCTCATCAAATTAAACTATCCCTCATCCAATCAAACTATCTCCCATCCACTCAAACTATCCCTCATCCAATCAAACTATCCCTCATCCAATCAAACTATCCCTCATCCAATCAAACTATCTCTCATCCAATCAAACTATCCCCATCCAATCAAACTATCCCCCATCCAATCAAACTATCTCCCATCCAATCAAACTATCCCCCATCCAATCAAACTATCTCCCATCCAATCACACTATCCCTCATCCAATCAAACTATCCCTCATCCAATCAAACTATTCAAATCCAATCAAACTATCCCCATCCAATCAAACTATCCCCATCTAATCAAACTATCTCTCATCCAATCGAACTATCCCCATCCAATCAAACTATCCCTCATCCAATCACACTATCTCTCATACAATCAACTATCCCTCATCCAATCAAACTATCCCTCATCCAATCAAACTATCCCCATCCAATCAAACTATTCCCATTCAATCAAACTATCCCTCATCCAATCACACTATCCCTCATCCAATCAACTATCCCTCATCCAATCAAACTATCCCTCATCCAATCAAACTATCCCTCATCCAATCAAACTATCCCCATACAATCAAAGTATCCCCATCCAATCAAACTATCCCTCATTTAATCACACTATCCCTCATACAATCAACTATCCCTTATCCAATCAAACTATTCCTCATCCAATCAAACTATTCCTCATCCAATCAAACTATCCATCATCCAATCAAACTATCCCTCATCCAATCAAACTATCCCTCATCCAATCAAACTATCCCCATACAATCAAAGCATCCCCATCCAATCAAACTATCCCTCATTTAATCACACTATCCCTCATACAATCAACTATCCCTTATCCAATCAAACTATTCCTCATCCAATCAAACTATTCCTCATCCAATCAAACTATTCATCATCCAATCAAACTATCCCTCATCCAATCAAACTATTCCTCATCCAATCAAACTATCCATCATCCAATCAAACTATCCCTCATCCAATCAAACTATCCATCATCCAATCAAACTATCCCTCATCCAATCAAACTATCCCTCATCCAATCAAACTATCCCCATACAATCAAAGCATCCCCATCCAATCAAACTATCCCTCATTTAATCACACTATCCCTCATACAATCAACTATCCCTTATCCAATCAAACTATTCCTCATCCAATCAAACTATTCCTCATCCAATCAAACTATCCATCATCCAATCAAACTATCCCTCATCCAATCAAACTATCACTCATCCAATCAATTTATCAGTCATCCAATCAATCTATCCTTCATCCAGTAGATCTATCTAGCCCTCATCCAATCTATCAATTCTTCATTCAGTCAATCCATTCCTCATAAAATCAATCAATTGAGTAGTCAGCCAATCCACAATTCAGTCAAGCGCGCACACACACACACACAGACTGGACCTAGTATTTCCCCTGAGTAGTGCAGACATTGAGGACATCACACAAGAAAGTCCCCTTGGTGCCAGTGATCATATGGTTCTAAGCTTCGAATACATAGTAGAGTTACAAGTGGAGGGGAAAGCAGGAATTGCTGCACGTATGAAGCCAAACTACAAGGTGACTACGTGGGCATGAAGAACTTCCTGCACGGTGTTCAGTGGAACAGAGAACTGGCAGGGAAGTCAGTAAACGAGATGATGGAATATATAACAACAATTTGCAAGGAAGCTGAGGAGAGGTTTATACCCAAGGGTAACAGGAGAAGTGAAAAAGCCAGGATGAGCCCATGATTCACCCAAAGGTGCAGGGAAGCCAAAACCAAGTGTGCTAGGGAATGGAAGAAGTATAGAAGGCAAAGGACCCAGGAGAATAAGGAGAGCAGTCGTAGAGCCAGGAATGAATATGCACAGGTAAGAAGGGAGACCCAAAGACAATACGAGAATGACATAGCAGCGAAAGCCAAATCTGACCCAAAGCTGTTGTACAGCCACATCAGGAGGAGAACAACAGTCAAGAACCAGGTGATCAGGCTGAGGAAGGAAGGGGGGAAGGTCACAAGAAATGACCGGGAAGTGTGTGAGGAGCTCAACATGAGATTCAAAGAGGTGTTCACAGAGGAGATAGAAGGGCCTCCAGAAAGGAGGAGAGGTAGGGTACACCATCAGGTGCTGGACACAATACACACAACTGAGGAGGAAGTGAAGAGGCTACTAAGCGAGCTAGATACCTCAAAGACGATGGGGCCGGATAACATCTCTCCATGGGTCCTGAGAGATGGAGCAGAGGAGCTATGTGTACCCCTAACAACAATCCGCAACACATCTATCGAAACAGGGCAGCTACCTGAGGTATGGAAAACAGCAAATGTATTTCATTTTTAAAAAAAATGAGACAGGAACGTAGCACTAAACTACAGACCAGTGTCACTGACATGTATAGTATGCAAGGTCATGGAGAAGATAATCAGGAGAAGAGTGGTGGAGCACCTAGAAAGGAATGAGCTTATCAACGACGGCCAACACGGTTTCAGGGACGGGAAATCCTGTGTCACAAACCTACTGGAGTTCTATGACAGGGTGACAGCAGTAAGACAAGAGAGAGAGGGGTGGGTAGATTGCATATTCCTGGACTGTAAGAAGGCGTTTGACACAGTTCCACACAAGAGATTAGTGCAAAAGCTGGAGGACCAGGCAGGGATAACAGGGAAGGCACTACAATGGATCAGGGAATACCTGTCAGGAAAACAGCAGCGAGTCATGGTACGAGGCGAGGTGTCTGAGTGGGCGCCGGTGACGAGTGGGGTTCCACAGGGGTCAGTCCTAGGACCGATGCTGTTTCTGGTATTTGTGAACGACATGACGGAAGGAATAGACTCCGAAGTGTCTCTGTTTGCAGATGATGTGAAGTTGATGAGAAGAATTCAATCGGACGAGGACCAGGCAGAACTACAAAGGGATCTGGACAGGCTGCAAACCTGGTCCAGCAATTGGCTCCTGGAGTTCAACCCCACCAAGTGCAAAATCATGAAGATTGGGGAAAGGCAAAGAAGACCGCAGACGAAGTACAGTCTAGGGGGCCAGAGACTGCAAACCTCAATCAAGGAAAAAGACCTTGGGGTGAGTATAACACCAGGTTCATCTCCTGAGGCGCACATCAATCAAATAACTGCTGCAGCATATGGGCGCCTAGCAAACCTACGAACAGCATTCCGACATCTTAATAAAGAATCATTCAGGACCCTGTATACTGTGTACGTTAGGCCCATACTGGAGTATGCAGCACCAGTTTGGAACCCACATCTAGCCAAGGACGTAAAGAAGCTAGAGAAAGTGCAAAGGTTTGCAACAAGACTAGTCCCGGAGCTAAGGGGTATGTCCTACGAGGAGAGGTTAAGGGAAATCGACCTGACGACACTGGAGAACAGGAGAGATAGGGGACACATGATAACGACATATAAGATACTGAGGGGAATTGACAAGGTGGACAGAGACAGAATGTTCCAGAGATGGGACACAGCAACAAGGGGACACAGTTGGAAGTTGAAGACTCAGATGAATCACAGGGATGTTAGGAAGTATTTCTTCAGTCACAGAGTGGTCGGGAAGTGGAATAGTTTGGGAAGCGATGTAGTGGAGGCAGAGTCCATACATAGCTTTAAGAAGAGGTATGATAAAGCTCATGGCAGTCAGGGGTCTTGAAGACCCAGTAGCGGCCAGTGAAGAGGCGGGGCCAGGAGCTATGACTCGACACCTTTAACCACAACTAGGTGAGTACAACTAGGTGAATACACATACACACACACATTTCTTCAGCCACAGAGTAGTCAGGAAGTGGAATAGTCTAGAGAAAGATATAGTGGAGGCAGGAACCATACATAGTTTTAAGACAAGGTATGATAAAGCTCATGGAGCAGGGAGAGCAGAGACCCAGTAGCGGACAGCGAAGAGGCGGGGCCAGGAGCTGAGTATCGACCCCTGCAGCCACAATTAGGTGAGTACAATTAGGTGAGTACACACTAGAGGACAGGAGGGTTAGGGGAGACATGATAACGATATATAAAATACTGCGAGGAATAGATAAAGTGGACAGAGACAAGATGTTCCAGAGAGGGGACACAGAAACAAGGGGTCACAGTTGGAAGTTGAAGACTCCTATGAGTCAAAGGGATGTTAGGAAGTATTTCTTCAGTCATAGAGTTGTCAGGAAGTGGAATAGCCTAGAAAGTGACGTAGTGGAGGCAGGAACCATACATAGTTTTAAGACGAGGTTTGATAAAGCTCATGGAGCAGGGAGAGAGAGGACCTAGTAGCAATCAGTGAAGAGACGGGACCAGGAGCTATGAATCGACCCCTGCAACCACAAATAGGTGAGCAAATAGGTGAGTACACACACACCGGCCTCAGCTATACCGCTCTGCCTAATTTACATTGTATGTAAATTTTGGAGGCGTTACGGGGTAAGAGGGGAGGGGTAGAGGAGAGGGAAGGGGAGGGGTGAAAGGAGGGGCGGGTAAACAGGTCAAGAAGAGGGAGGTGCAAGGTCAAGAAGAGGGAGGTGCAAGGTCAAGAAGAGGGAGGTGCAAGGTCAAGAAGAGGGAGGTGCAAGGTCAAGAAGAGGGAGGTGCAAGGTCAAGAAGAGGGAGGTGCAAGGTCAAGAAGAGGGAGGTGCAAGGTCAAGAAGAGGGAGGTGCAAGGTCAAGAAGAGGGAGGTGCAAGGTCAAGAAGAGGGAGGTGCAAGGACAAGAAGAGGGAGGTGCAAGGTCAAGAAGAGGGAGGTGCAAGGTCAAGAAGAGGGAGGTGCAAGGTCAAGAAGAGGGAGGTGCAAGGTCAAGAAGAGGGAGGTGCAAGGTCAAGAAGGTTCAGGAGTCCCATGTAACTACTGCTGTTGCGTGGAGGTTCTTTCGCAGATTGGGTAATGAACAGACGAGTTAGGGATAGTAACTTGGCATATTAGACAGGGTGGTATTCTCAGAGCCGTAAGCCTGGTCTATCCCTACACGGTGTCTCGATGGTAACTGGCACTGCCCCGAGCAGGGCTCATAGCGTTCAAAGTATTGACCTTTGACATGGGTGACCTTTGACATTGGCTAACGGTTGCATCGGTTGGTCACGTGAGCAGAAACGGTTATACCCTATGAACTCTCACTGAGCTTACAGTGACACTGCCAGTGTTGACCTCTCGTGACCTCTCTGTAGCCTAATTGATCACTGTAGTCTAGTTGATCACTGTAGTCTAGTTGATCACTGTAGTCTAGTTGATCACTGTAGTCTAGTTAATCACCGTAGTCTAGTTAATCACTGTAGTCTAGTTGATCACTGTAGTCTAGTTAATCACTGTAGATGATCACTGTAGTCTAGTTGATCACTGTAGTCTAGTTAATCACTGTAGTCTAGTTGATCACTGTAGTCTAGTTGATCACTGTAGTCTAGTTGATCACTGTAGTTTAGTTGATCACTGTAGTCTAGTTGATCACTGTAGTCTAGTTGATCACTGTAGTCTAGTTAATCACTGTAGTCTAGTTGATCACTGTAGTCTAGTTAATCACTGTAGATGATCACTGTAGTCTAGTTGATCACTGTAGTCTAGTTAATCACTGTAGTCTAGTTGATCACTGTAGTCTAGTTGATCACTGTAGTCTAGTTGATCACTGTAGTCTAGTTGATCACTGTAGTCTAGTTGATCACTGTAGTCTAGTTGATCACTGTAGTCTAGTTAATCACTGTAGTCTAGTTGATCACTGTAGTCTAGTTGATCACTGTAGTCTAGTTGATCACTGTAGTCTAATTGATCACTGTAGTCTAGTTGATCACTGTAGTCTAGTTGATCACTGTAGTCTAGTTGATCACTGTAGTCTAGTTAATCACTGTAGTCTAGTTAATCACTGTAGTCTAGTTAATCACTGTAGTCTAGTTAATCACTGTAGTCTAGTTAATCACTGTAGTCTAGTTAATCACTGTAGTCTAGTTAATCACTGTAGTCTAGTTAATCACTGTAGTCTAGTTAATCACTGTAAATGATCACTCTAGTCTAGTTAATCACTGTAGATTATCACTGTAGTATAGTTAATCACTGTAGATGATCACTATATTCTACTTAATCACTGTAATTGATCACTGTAGTCTAGTTGATCACTGTAGTCTAGTTGATCACTGTAGTCTAGTTGATCACTGTAGTCTAGTTGATCACTGTAGTCTAGTTAATCACTGTAGTCTAGTTGATCACTGTAGTCTAGTTGATCACTGTAGTCTAGTTAATCACTGTAGTCTAGTTAATCACTGTAGTCTAGTTAATCACTGTAGTCTAGTTAATCACTGTAGTCTAGTTAATCACTGTAAATGATCACTGTAGTCTAGTTAATCACTGTAGTCTAGTTAATCACTGTAGTCTAGTTAATCACTGTAGTCTAGTTAATCACTGTAGTCTAGTTAATCACTGTAGTCTAGTTAATCACTGTAGTCTAGTTAATCACTGTAAATGATCACTCTAGTCTAGTTAATCACTGTAAATGATCACTCTAGTCTAGTTAATCATTGTAGATTATCACTGTAGTCTAGTTAATCACTGTAGATGAACATTATATTCTACTTAATCACTGTAGTTGATCACTGTAGTCTAGTTAATCACTGTAGTCTAGTTAACCACTGTAGTCTAGTTAATCACTGTAGTCTAGTTGATCACTGTAGTCTAGCTGATCACTGTAGTCTAGTTGATCACTGTAGTCTAGTTGATCACTGTAGTCTAGTTGATCACTGTAGTCTAGTTGATCACTGTAGTCTAGTTGATCACTGTAGTCTAGTTGATCACTGTAGTCTAGTTGATCACTGTAGTCTAGTTGATCACTGTAGTCTAGCTGATCACTGTAGTCTAGTTGATCACTGTAGTCTAGTTGATCACTGTAGTCTAGTTGATCACTGTAGTCTAGTTCATCACTGTAGTCTA
This sequence comes from Cherax destructor, assembly GCA_009830355.1. Taxonomy (NCBI): domain Eukaryota; kingdom Metazoa; phylum Arthropoda; class Malacostraca; order Decapoda; family Parastacidae; genus Cherax; species Cherax destructor. Next base: position 62,552 of record WNWK01010875.1, read on the forward strand.
GTTGATCTCTGTAGTCTAGTTGATCACTGTAGTCTAGTTGATCACTGTAGTCTAGTTAATCACTGTAGTCTAGTTGATCACTGTAGTCTAGTTCATCACTGTAGTCTAGCTGATCACTGTAGTCTAGTTGATCACTGTAGTCTAGTTAATCACTGTTGCCTAGTTGACTACTGTATTTTATTTGATCTCTGTAGTCTAGTTGATCACTGTAGTCTAGTTGATCACTGTAGTCTAGTTGATCACTGTTGCCTAGTTGACTACTGTATTTTATTTGATCTCTGTAGTCTAGTTGATCACTGTAGTCTAGTTGATCACTGTAGTCTAGTTGATCACTGTAGTCTAGCTGATCACTGTAGTCTAGTTGATCACTGTAGTCTAGTTGATCACTGTAGTCTAGTTGATCACTGTAGTCTAGTTGATCACTGTAGTCTAGTTGATCACTGTAGTCTAGTTGATCACTGTAGTCTAGTTAATCACTGTAGTCTAGTTGATCACTGTAGTCTAGCTGATCACTGTAGTCTAGTTGATCACTGTAGTCTAGTTAATCACTGTAGTCTAGTTGATCACTGTAGTCTAGTTCATCACTGTAGTCTAGCTGATCACTGTAGTCTAGTTCATTACTGTAGTCTAGTTCATCACTGTAGTCTAGCTGATCACTGTAGTCTAGTTCATTACTGTAGTCTATAGACCAATAGCTTTAACGTCCCACATCATAAAAATCTTTGAAAGAGTTCTAAGAAGCAGGATTGCAAACCACCTGGACTCCCAAAAATTGCACAACCCAGGGCAACAATGTTTCAGAGCAGGTCGCTCCTGCCTCTCGCAACTGCTAGACCACTATGATATGGTCTTAGATGCACTGGAAAACAAACAGAATGCAGATGTAGTATACACAGATTTTGCAAAAGCCTTTGACAAGTGCGGTCATGGTGTAATAGCACACAAAATGCGTGCTAAAGGGATAACTGGCAAAGTAGGCAGATGGATATTCAACTTCCTAACCAATCAAACACAAAGAGTAGTGGTAAACAGAGTTAAATCGGTTGCTCCTATAGTGAAGAGCTCTGTCCCAGATCTGGGAGTGGTAATGTCAGAAGACCTCACCTTCAAGGACCACAACAATTCCACTATAACATCTGCGAGGAAACTGATAGGATGGATAATGAGAACATTCAAGACAAGAGAAGCCAAGCCAATGATGATCCTTTTTAAATCACTTGTTCTCTCTAGGCTAGAATACTGCTGTACTTTAATATCTACATTCAGACAGGTGAAATTGCAGTTCGAGAGAATGTACAGTGAACCTTTAATGCACATATAAGTTCCATCAAACACCTTAACTACTGGGAACGCCTGGAAGCACTTGACTTGTACTCACTGGAGCGCAGGCGAGAGAGATATATCATAATCTACACCTGGAAGATTCTGGAGGGACTGGTCCCTAACCTGCACACACAAATCACTCCCTACGAAAGCAAAAGACTTGGCAGGCGATGCAACATACCCCAGTGAAAAGTAGGGGCACCATTAGTATACTAAGAGAAAACACAGTAAGTGTCCGGGGCCCAAGACTGTTCAACAGCCTCCCACCAGCCATGCTGGGAATTACCAAAAGACCCCTGGTTGCCTTCAAGAGGGAGCTAGACAGATACCTAAAGTCAGTACCAGATCAGTCGGGTTGTGGTTCGTACGTTGGACTACGTGCGGCCAGCAGTAACAGGCTCGTTGATCAGGCCCAGATCCACCAGGAGGCCTGGTCATGGGCCGGGTCGCGGGGGCGTTGATCCCCGGAATCCCCTCCAGGTATTTGATCACTGTAGTCTAGTTGATCTGGCCAGTGTAAGAACACTCTCTGGCTAGTGTAAGAACACTCTCTGGCCAGTGTAAGAACACTCTCTGGCCAGTGTAAGAACACTCTCTGGCCAGTGTAAGAACACTCTCTGGCCAGTGTAAGAACACTCTGGCCAGTGTAAGAACACTCTCTGGCCAGTGTAAGAACACTCTCTGGCCAGTGTAAGAACACTCTCTGGCCAGTGTAAGAACACTCTCTGGCCAGTGTAAGAACACTCTCTGGCCAGTGTAAGAACACTCTCTGGTCAGTGTAAGAACACTCTCTGGCCAGTGTAAGAACACTCTCTGGATGGAGTAAGAACACTCCCTGGACGAAGAAAGAACACTCCCTGGATGGAGTAAGAACACCCCACAGACAGAGTAAGAACACTCCCTGGACGGAGTAAGAACACTCCCTGGATGGAGTAAGAACACTCCATGGATGGAGTAAGAACACTCCCTGGGCGGAGTAAGAAAACTCCCTGGACGGAGTAAGAACACTCCCTGGGCGGAGTAGGAACACTCCCTGGATGGAGTAAGAACACTCCCTGGATGGAGTAAGAACACTCCCTGGACGGAGTAAGAACACTCTCTGGATGGAGTAAGAACACTCCCTGGACGGAGTAAGAACACTCCCTGGACGGAGTAAGAACACTCCCTGGATGGAGTAAGAACACTCCACAGACGGAGTAAGAACACTCCCTGGACGGAGTAAGAACACTACCTGGACGGAGTAAGAACACTCCCTGGATGGAGTAAGAACACTCCCTGGATGGAGTAAGAACACTTCCTGGATGGAGTAAGAACACTCCCTGGATGGAGTAAGAACACTTCCTGGATGGAGTAAGAACACTCCCTGGACGGAGTAAGAACACTCCCTGGACGGAGTAAGAACACTCCCTGGATGGAGTAAGAACACTCCCTGGACGGAGTAAGAACACTCCCTGGATGGAGTAAGAACACTCTGTGGACGGAGTAAGAACACTCCCTGGACGGAGTAAGAACACTCCCTGGATGGAGTAAGAACACTCCCTGGATGGAGTAAGAACACTCCATGGACGGAGTAAGAACACTCCCTGGATGGAGTAAGAACACTCCCTGGATGGAGTAAGAACACTCCCTGGATGGAGTAAGAACACTCCCTGGATGGAGTAAGAACACTCCCTGGATGGAGTAAGAACACTCCCTGGATGGAGTAAGAACACTCACTGGAGGAAGTAAGAACACTCCCTGGACTGAGTAGGAACACTCCCTGGGCGGAGTAAGAACACTCCCTGGGCGGAGTAAGAACACTCCCTGGACGGAGTAAGAACACTCCCTGGACGGAGTAAGAACACTCCCTGGATGGAGTAAGAACACTCCCTGGCGGAGTAAGAACACTCCCTGGACGGAGTAAGAACACTCCCTGGATGGAGTAAGAACACTCCCTGGATGGAGTAAAAACACTCCCTGGATGGAGTAAGAACCTTCCCTGGATGGAGTAAGAACACTCCCTGGATGGAGCAAGAACACTCCCTGGAGGAAGTAAGAACACTCCCTGGACGGAGTAGGAACACTCCCTGGACGGAGTAAGAACACTCCCTGGGCGGAGTAAGAACACTCCCTGGATGGAGTAAGAACACTCCACAGACGGAGTAAGAACACTCCCTGGACGGAGTAAGAACACTCCCTGGACGGAGTAAGAACACTCCCTGGATGGAGTAAGAACACTCCCTGGATGGAGTAAGAACACTTCCTGGATGGAGTAAGAACACTCCCTGGATGGAGTAAGAACACTTCCTGGACGGAGTAAGAACACTCCCTGACGGAGTGACACTCCGGACGGAGTAAGAACACTCCCTGGAGTGGAGTGACACCGACGGGAGAACACTCCCTGGACGGAGTAAGAACACTCCCTGGATGGAGTAAGAACACTCCCTGGATGGAGTAAGAACACTCACTGGAGGAAGTAAGAACACTCCTGGACTGGTAGAACACTCCCTGGGCGGAGTAAGAACACTCCCTGGGCGGAGTAAGAACACTCCCTGGACGGAGTAAGAACACTCCCTGGACGGAGTAAGAACACTCCCTGGATGGAGTAAGAACACTCCCTGGGCGGAGTAAGAACACTCCCTGGACGGAGTAAGAACACTCCCTGGATGGAGTAAGAACACTCCCTGGACGGAGTAAAAACACTCCTGGATGGAGTAAGAACCTTCCCTGGATGGAGTAAGAACACTCCCTGGATGGAGCAAGAACACTCCCTGGAGGAGTAAGAACACTCCCTGGACGGAGGAACACTCCCTGGACGGAGTAAGAACACTCCCTGGGCGGAGTAAGAACACTCCCTGGATGGAGTAAGAACACTCCACAGACGGAGTAAGAACACTCCCTGACGGAGTAAGAACACTCCCTGGACGGAGTAAGAACACTCCCTGGATGGAGTAAGAACACTCCCTGGATGGAGTAAGAACACTTCCTGGATGGAGTAAGAACACTCCCTGGATGGAGTAAGAACACTTCCTGGACGGAGTAAGAACACTCCCTGGACGGAGTAAGACACTCCGGACGGAGTAAGAACACTCCCTGGATGGAGTAAGAACACTCCCTGGGCGGAGTAAGAACACTCCCTGGACGGAGTAAGAACACTCCCTGGATGGAGTAAGAACACTCCCTGGACGGAGTAAGAACACTCCCTGGACGGAGTAAGAACACTCCCTGGATGGAGTAAGAACACTCCCTGGATGGAGTAAGAACACTCCATGGACGGAGTAAGAACACTCCCTGGATGGAGTAAGAACACTCCCTGGATGGAGTAAGAACACTCCCTTAGTGGAGTAAGAACACTCCCTGGATGGAGTAAGAACACACCCTGGATGGAGTAAGAACACTCCCTGGATGGAGTAAGAACACTCCCTGGAGGAAGTAAGAACACTCCCTGGACGGAGTAGGAACACTCCCTGGGCGGAGTAAGAACACTCCCTGGGCGGAGTAAGAACACTCCCTGGACGGAGTAAGAACACTCCCTGGACGGAGTAAGAACACTCCCTGGACGGAGTAAGAACACTCCCTGGCGGAGTAAGAACACTCCTGGAGGAGTAAGAACACTCCCTGGATGGAGTAAGAACACTCCCGGACGGAGTAAAACCCCTGAAGTAAGAACACTCCCTGGAGGAGTAAGAACACCCTGGGCGGAGTAAGAACACTCCCCGGATGGAGTAAGAACACTCCCTGGGCGGAGTAAGAACACCCTGGACGGAGTAAGAACACTCCTGGAGGAGTAAGAACACTCCCTGGGGAGTAAGAACACTCCCTGTGGGACTCTGGATGATAAGAACACTCCCTGGATGAGTAAGAACACTCCCTGGGGAGTAAGAACACTCCT
>WNWK01010876.1:0-67739 GCA_009830355.1 Cherax destructor
AAAAACTGACAGAACAACACTGTCATGAACAACACTGGGAGGAACAACACTGACATGAACAACACTGACATAAATAACACTAACATGAACAACACTAACATGAGCAACACTGGCAGGAACAACACTGGGAGTAACAACACTGACATGAACAACATTGACATAAATAACACTAACATGAACAACCCTAACATGAGCAACACTGGCAGGAACAACACTGACATGAACAACACTGACATGAGCAACACTGACATGAACAACACTGACATGAACAACACTGTCATGAACAACACTGGGAGGAACAACACTGACATGAACAACATTGACATAAATAACACTATCATGAACAACACTAACATGAACAACACTAACATGAGCAACACTGGCAGGAACAACACTGACATGAACAACACTGACATGAACAACACTGACATGAACAACACTGAGAGGAACAACACTAATATGAACACACTGACAACCATTTCTTGATGCTCTTAATAATCTTGCCCCTTCCATTAAGTTTAAAGCTGATTGGGAATCTAATTCTTTGCTTCCTTTCCTTGATGTTCATGTCCACCGCTCAGTTACAGGTTTTGCCTTCTCCGTGTACCGCAAGCCTATGCACAGTGGCATGTACATTCATTACTTCTTCTTATCATGCTTCCTCTGTCAAGAAAGGTGTTCTTATCTCCCTCTTTCTCCGTGCTCTCCGCATTTGTGATCCTCAGTTCCTTGAAGCAGAAATTTCCACTCTTCATAATTCATTTTCCCGTCTTGGCTACCCTTCCCATTTCATAGACTCTGCCTTCTCACGTGCTAAACGGACTTTCTTCTCTCCCAAACTCTCTACTCCTGGGAACTCTCCTGTCCTCTGCCTTCCCTACATTTCCGGTCTCTCTAATCTCAACAACTCTCTCCGTTCCTTATACATCGAACTTACTTTTCGCCAGACTAACATTTCTTGTTCCTATTTCTTCCTATTTCTTGTTCCTATTTCTTGTTCCTCCTGTCCTCTTCAGTACTTTGGAGGAACTGGCCGATCTCTGTCTGACAGACTTCCAACAGACAATGCTCTTTTCTGTCATGTCAGAGATCAGTCATCCTATTGATTGGTCTTCTGCTAAAACTGTCTATCCTACGTCTAACTTTCACAGTCGCCGTCTGGTTAAATCCTCTCTTATACACAACTTTCCTTGTATGAATCTTTGTCGTAGCTTTGTCTCTGTAGATGCCTTCCTTTCCCATTACACTGTTAAATGCTCCAAACATATAGAGTATCTCACAATCCAGCCTCTGTACCACTGCCACAGGTTTGCCATCCAATACAAGTGTCTGTCATCCAATACAAGTGTCTGTCATCCAATACAAGTGTCTGTCATCCAATACAAGTGTCTGTCATCCAAAACAAGTGTCTGTCATCCAATACAAGTGTCTGTCATCCAATACAAGTGTCTGTCATCCAATACAAGTGTCTCTCATCAAATACAAGTTCTCTCATCCAATACTAGTGTCTCATCCAATACAAGTGTCTCTCATCCAATATAAGTGTCTATCATCCAGTACAAGTGTCTCTCACTTGTCACTTACTTAGATCATCACATTTCTCATTACTAATATCTAGAAAATACTGTATAACAATATTCTTCATTTGGTTTATCCAAGATTCTATAAAATTTATTCTGGTAAACCTAAAAGTAGCATTTCGACATCTTAGTAAGGAATCGTTCAGGACTCTGTACACAGTGTTCGTCAGGCCCATATTGGAATATGCAGCACTAGTCTCGTTGCAAAAGTTTGCAACGAGACTAGTCCCAGAGCTAAGGGAATGTTCTACGAAGAAACGTTAAAGGAAATCGACCTGACGACACTGGAGGACAGGAGGGTTAGGAAAGACATGATAACGACATATAATATACTGCGAGGAATTGACAAGGTGGACAAAGATAGGATGTTCCAGAGATGGGACACAACAAGAAGTGGTCACAATTGGAAGTTAAAGACTCAGATGAGTCAAAGGGATGTTAGGAAGTATGTCTTCAGTCACAGAGTTATCAGGAAGTGGAATGGTCTGGAAAGGGATGTAGTGGAGGCAGGATCCATGCATAGTTTTAAGATGAGGTATGATAAAGCTCATGGAGCAAGGAGGGAGAGGATCCAGTAGTGGCCAGTGAAGAGTCGGGCCCAGGAACTGTGAATCGACCCCTGCAACCACAATTAGGTGAGTACACACACACACACACACACACACACACACACACACACGACACACACACACACACACACAGAAATAAAACCAGAAATGAAAAAAAATCTTCAAACTCAGAGATTCGACGTCTTGACAAAAAGAATTTCAGCGTCGTGTGTTATAACTTAGCTGGCAGGTCTTCTTATTAATGTCTCTAACACCGATCTTTTGTTTTCTAGTATGTTCCTCTACTGTATTGTATTGTTATTGTATGATGTTGTACGGTACTTTAGTGTTTCTGTATTGTTCTGTGTTACTTGTGTGTTACTGTATTGTTCTGTGTTATTGTATTGTTCTGTGTTACTTGTGTGTTACGTACAGATCCCTGTACATAAATACTGTTTTTAAGTATAACTGAACTGGTTTTGTTTTTTATTGTACTGTTCTGGTGTAACTGCATATTACTGTACTGTTTTTGTATGATTCCGTACTGTTGTTGAGTGTTGGATTACCGTGTTACTGTGCTGTATTGTATTGTTTACTGTATTCTTTTTACTCCTCTTCCATGTTACTATTCTTGTGTGTTGATATAGTGTTGCTTTATTTCACTGTACTTTCCTGCCTCACCTTTCTTAACTGAGTCTCCCAAATTGACATTTATATCTCCGAAAACAATTATGTTGACTCAGAATTCCCATAATATTCACTGAATACTTCTCAGTATCCATAGTCTTCTCTCATCCACACTTATCTCCACTGTATGAATTAAGACAAATATTGCTATAAACAACACACACGCAAGAAATAATAACTCTCTGGGAATAATAGTGACCGTCATCGTAGTCTTGTTCTATTGACAAACAAGATATCAACAGACGATTATGCAACTTGACAAATTCGCCTCTTTGTTTATGTCTCCTATACTGCTGTTTTATTCACTTACATATTGCTGTACTGTACATTTGCAACCCCAGCAACAACAACAATAATGTCTTTTGCAACAATTCGCTTCTTTGTATGTTAAATTTTTGCTAAGTTGTGTTCATCCATACATTCCCTTCCCTTTTTAATCTTTCTCTGTCTGTTATTTATTACATATAATTTGTGTTTCCCATTACTCTATCAATCACAGTTCTGTCTAGTTATGCTGTCTAGTTTACTTATAAAATAGTTTATAATTACTATATAATAGTGAGTCCGGGTGTGTTTGAACAGTATTGTAAGGAAAGGATGACAGTAAAGGATGACAGGAGAGTTACACTTGCTAAGATCCATCACAATGACAATGTTTTAGTTATTCTTGTCTGTTTATACACAAAAAGATATAGAAACATCCCGTTTTATTTTAATTTTTGTAAGTAACTTATACAATATCAAATTCATAATACAATATGTAGGTAGGCATAATAATTTGAAAAACATAAATGTAGCTGATAATAAAATAAATAAAAATACATTTGGTTAATATACTCGAGGTTTTATTAAATTTATTTCAAATAATTATTTTTACTAATAACACTGGTCAACGACCAAAATGCTTCCGAGACCAGAGTAACAATTTCCAACTAATTTCAGGTCACTGATAATGAATATCATGGTTAAAATTGTTTGTTAGGTCTACTTTTCAATATAGACCAACGTGTCACAACAGGTTGCAACAGGCTTGCGGCAGTGTGTTTCTTACCACACTCACAGTCTCACTGACCTTCATTATTGTTCCAAGTTTATATTTTGAGGTGAAAGGTTGGTGATTTTTTTAGCCAAACACTTTTTAAACTTATAATAAATATTCACTGAGCAAGCTATTGATATGCTTGTGAGGTATATTAAGAGGTTGCCACTACATCAGGAGAGACTGGCCACCTCGTCAATCATTGGAGCCTGGGATGAAAAATGTTCAACATCCAAAAACTACACATAAAACTGGGGCTCATGAAAAACTTTGTAAAAGCTATAAATAAATCTGGTCAGGGATTTAAGTATTTAACATCAAAATTCCCCTCACTGAGCGACGCAATGGTCCTCAGATTCGAGAGCTTCTTAAAGATGGTGACTTTGAATCAGACCTTCATGGGGAGGAGAAAGCTGCTTGGGAAGCATTCAAGTTAGTGGCGAAGGGATGTCTCGGAAACAGAAGGGAAGACAACTATGAAGAATTGGTGGAAAACCTCATCAGGCTTACAAGAACATGGGATGTAACATGTCACATAAAATCCACTTTTTGGACTCACATTTAGTCTTTTTTCCAGCGAACTGTGAGGCAGTTAGTGACGAACATGGTGAAAGGTTTCACCAATATATTTCAACCATGGAAAAATGGTACCAGGGCAAATGGGGCACAAAAATGCTTGCAGACTATTGCTGGACATTGGCATGAGATGATTCTTCAGCCCACTATAAGTGTCAAGCAAAAAGTCAGAGAGTAGGTACTGATTATAGTTTAAAACATACTGACACATATTGTACGTTATAATAACATAATCAAATATTACATGTCTCGTATCTTTAAACCAATAACCAATAAGCATTTTCAAGGTGATATTTGGATTCAGGACATGAAAATACATAAGAATTAACTAATCTCATTAATCTTATTAAAACCCTAGTGTTTACTCTTTTTCTTTAGCTTATATTGTTTATTATAAATATTTAATTATCATTTCGTAATTGTCTATATTAATTATATTTATTGTGCTACATTTTCTGGTTATCATAATAAAGTTGACAGTAGTTGTTGCACTGACAAACTTCCTCCTGATGCTCACCATCATCCTCAAATATTCTATTTGTATAGTAATATTTCATGCATTCATTTTTTCCAGAATTTCTTCTACAACTTAATGCTTTAGAGTTCTTTCGATTAATATGAACATAAGAATGAAGGAACACTACAGAAGGCCAACTGGCCCATACCAGGCAGGACCATCTCAAAACCAACCATTCCCACCTTTTATTTCTCCAACTATTTCCAACGCAAACAAACCTTTCACACTCCTTTATTGATCTAACCTATTTTTAAATTTCCCGAAGATTTTAGCCTCTATGACGCTACTTGGTAGATTGTTACACTCATCCACAACTCTGAAAACCTGTACTTTACTACGTCCTTTCTAAATCTAAATTCATTCAATTTATATTCGTTATTTCAAGTTCTTTCTAGATTCAATTTCCTCGGTACTTTATTTATATTGCCTTTGTTTATGTTTCCACGTATATACCTCAGTGTTATCTCCTCTTATTTTACGTCTCTGGAGAGAGTGAAGCGCAAGGCTCTCAGCCTCTCCTCGTATAAAAGTTGCTTCATATTATGTATTAATTTTGTCATCATTCTGTGAATGTCCTCCAGTGTATTTATATCCATTGTCTAGTATGGCGACCAACACTGAGCTGGTTAATCTAAGTGAGTGTTGATAAATGGTTCACAGAACCAACATGTGCAACACTTGGGTATCTTTACTGTGGAAACGTTCAACCACACAGTGGCTTCATCAGTCCATTACATATAAGAATGGTGAAGATCAGAAGGAGTTTGAGGTAATCAGACATATAGTACTATATAAGACCCTTTTTCTCGCATATTCTTTATTTTTTCAAGATTGTTGGATTTATTACATGGACTCCAGGCTGAGGGACTGATTACCTCAAACTCCTTCTGATCTTCACCATTCTTCTTTGTATTGGACTGATGAAGCCGCTATGTGGCGAAATGTTTTCACAGTAAGGATCCTGAAGTGTTGTACATGTGTCTAAAGTATCATAATCTATGTGAGATCTTACTGGTGATGTTACTGGTGATGTTACTGGTGATGTATAGAGTTGTAAAGTAACTTTTGAACTCCTGTTACTTAAACTTTTTACTATAAATTCAAGTAATCTGATAAAATTTGCACACATTTAGGCACCGTTGTCTTGGCTTCAGATCTCTGCTGACCTTAACTTCCATAATGGACCTTTATCAGAGACCTTAACAATAAGACGTGTTGTCTGCTAAAGTTCTTTTTGTCTCAAGATCAAGTCTCTCGAATTGAGAGACTATTTTTTTGTTTAATGTTTGTGATGGTCATTGTTATTTATATTAACAAAGAAATGGTGAAAAAAAGGAAACTGTAGAAGAATTATTAAGCGAGAAAATCTTATTAAGTTATTTATTGATTATTCACTATCTTCCTAACGAGTATTCACAAGAGTTTCGTCTTAGTTTTATGCACAACTTTACATCTTACTTTGAAGGTTTTTTGATTACTGTAAACACGTATATTTTACAACATTACAAACCTAGGTAGTAGGTTGGTAGACAGCAACCACCCAGGGAGGTACTACCGTCCTGCCAAGTGAGTGTAAAACGAAAGCCTGTATTTGTTTTACATGATGGTAGGATTGCTGGTGTCTTTTTTCTGTCTGATAAACATGCAAGATTTCAGGTACGTCTTGTTACTTCTACTTACACTTAGGTCACACTACACATTCATGTACAAGCATATATATACACACACCCCTCTGGGTTTTCTTATTAGTTCTTGTTTATTTTCTCTTATCTCCATGGGGAAGTGGAACAGAATTCTTCCGCCGTAAGTCATGCGTGTCGTAAGAGTCGACTAAAATGCCGGGAGCAAGGGGCTAGTAAACCTTTCTCCTGTATACATTACTAAAGTTAAAAAGAGAAACTTTTGTTTTTCTCTTTGGGCCACCCCGCCTCGGTGGGAAGCGGCCAATTTGTTGAAAGAAAGAAAGAGGTATATTTTGATAGGGAACACTATTATGCATACTATTGAAGATAATATACCCATAGTGACTCTAACCCAGCTGGAAAGTAATCCTTAATATTGGAAGAATACCTTTGAAACTTCTATACCCACTGAATCCACAGTGACGTCACTGCTGTTGGAAGACCACTGAACCCACAGTGACTTCACTGCTGTTGGAAGACCACTGAACCCACAGTGACTTCACTGCTGTTGGAAGACCACTGAACCCACAGTGACTTCACTGTTGTTGGAAGACCACTGAACCCACAGTGACTTCACTGTTGTTGGAAGACCACTGAACCCACAGTGACTTCACTGTGTTGGAAGACCACTGAACCCACAGTGACTTCACTGTTGTTGGAAGACCACTGAACCCAGTGACTTCATGTGTTGGAAGACCACTGAACACAGTGACTTCACTGTTGTTGGAAGACCACTGAACCCACAGTGACTTCACTGCTGTTGGAAGACCACTGAACCCACAGTGACTTCACTGTTGTTGGAAGACCACTGAACCCACAGTGACTTCACTGTTGTTGGAAGACCACTGAACCCACAGTGACTTCACTGTTGTTGGAAGACCACTGAACCCACAGTGACTTCACTGGTGTTGGAAGACCACTGAACCCACAGTGACTTCACTGTTGTTGGAAGACCACTGAACCCACAGTGACTTCACTGTTGTTGGAAGACCACTGAACCCACAGTGACTTCACTGCTGTTGGAAGACCACTGAATCCACAGTGACTTCACTGTTGTTGGAAGACCACTGAATCCACAGTGACTTCACTGTTGTTGGAAGACCACTGAACCCACAGTGACTTCACTGTTGTTGGAAGACCACTGAATCCACAGTGACTTCACTGTTGTTGGAAGACCACTGAACCCACAGTGACTTCACTGTTGTTGGAAGACCACTGAACCCACAGTGACTTCACTGTTGTTGGAAGACCACTGAACCCACAGTGACTTCACTGTTGTTGGAAGACCACTGAACCCACAGTGACTTCACTGTTGTTGGAAGACCACTGAATCCACAGTGACTTCACTGCTGTTGGAAGACCACTGAACCCACAGTGACTTCACTGTTGTTGGAAGACCACTGAACCCACAGTGACTTCACTGCTGTTGGAAGACCACTGAAACCACAGTGACTTCACTGTTGTTGGAAGACCACTGAACCCACAGTGACTTCACTGCTGTTGGAAGACCACTGAACCCACAGTGACTTCACTGTTGTTGGAAGACCACTGAACCCACAGTGACTTCACTGTTGTTGGAAGACCACTGAATCCACAGTGACTTCACTGTTGTTGGAAGACCACTGAACCCACAGTGACTTCACTGTTGTTGGAAGACCACTGAACCCACAGTGACTTCACTGTTGTTGGAAGACCACTGAACCCACAGTGACTTCACTGTTGTTGGAAGACCACTGAACCCACAGTGACTTCACTGTTGTTGGAAGACCACTGAACCCACAGTGACTTCACTGTTGTTGGAAGACCACTGAACCCACAGTGACTTCACTGTTGTTGGAACACCTCTGAACCCACAGTGACTTCACTGTTGTTGGAAGACCACTAAAACTACCGTCGCTACTAAACTGACAGTGACTTCAGCTTTTTTAAGGAAAACATTAAATCCGTCGTAACTACTGAAACATTATACAAAAATTTCGCTGTATAATTATATCTTGTTTTCATTACATCTTTTCTCTTGTAAACAGACAAGAATAACTAAAACAAAATAAATACTTTGTTGCGAAGGACATGACTTGTTATGTATAGTAAAACAAGATATCACTGCATAAAACGTCAGTATAGGAGATAGTAACAATGAAACTAACTATCCAGGTGTGGCAGTGGCTGCCAAAACCTATTTTGTCAGCAGAACGAGACTATGATGGACGACTTTATTTTCATAGAGTCACTAATTTTTGTGCACTGCAGATAACGTTATATATATTTAAATTGTATAGGGAAGGTAAGTGTAGATGAGAACAATAGATCCTGGGAGATGAGTGAATGTGTTGGGAACCTCAGTCATGGGGTGACATGAATGTCAATATTGGAGACACTGTTGTGGAAGGTACAGTGGGAAAGTTTGCTGTGCTTGGTACAGCAAGCACAGCAACCATGTCAACATGCAACAACGTAAATACACACAAAAAATTAAAGCAACACGGAAGAACAGTAATTTACAATAAGTGTAGTAGCATAAAAAAACATGTAAAAACAGCAGAGTAACACAAACAGTATAGCAAAACAGCAGAGTAACACAAACAGTATAGTAAAACAGTGCAATAACACACGTAGAGTAACTCATAATAACAATACTATTAATATAGAGGAGCAGTAGTGTAACTCATAAGTAAATTATTAGAACAATAAGTAAGATAGAACATATGAACAATAAGATAGGACATATAACAATAAGATAGGACATAACAATAAGATAGGACATAACAATAAGATAGGACATAAGAACAATAAGATAGGACATAAGAACAATAAGATAGGACATAAGAACAATAAGATAGACAAAGAACAATAAGATAGGAACAATAAGAACAATAAGATAGGACATAAGAATCAATAAGATAGGACATAAGAACAATAAGATAGAGACAAAAACAATAAGATAGGACATACAATGAACAATAAGAAGGACATAAGAAAAATAAGATAGGACATAAGAACAATAAGACATAAGAAAATAAGATAGAACATAAGACAATAAGATAGGACATAAGAACAATAAGATAGGACATAAGAACAATAAGATAGACATAAGAAATAAGACAGACATAAGAACAATAAGATGAATGACATAAGATAGACATAAGAAAAAAAGGACATAAGAACAATAAGATAGGACATAAGAACAATAAGATAGCATAAGAACAATAAGATAGACATAAGAACAATAAGATAGGACATAAGAACAATAAGATAGGACATAAGAACAATAAGATAGACATAAGAACAATAAGATAGGACATAAGAACAATAAGATAGGACATAAGAACAATAAGATAGACATAAGAACAATAAGAAGACATAGAACAATAAGATGACATAAGAACAATAAGATAGGACATAAGAACAATAAGATAGGACATAAGAACAATAAGATAGGACATAAGAACAATAGAAGCATAAGAAGACATAAGAACAATAAGATAGGACATAAGAACAATAAGATAGGACATAAGAACATAAGATAAGAATAGATAGACATAAGAACAATAAGATAGGACATAAGAACAATAAAGACATAGAACAAAATGACAAAGAACAATAAGATAGGACATAAGAACAATAAGATAGAGACATAAGAACAATAAGACTAGGACATAAGAACAATAAGATAGGACATAAGAACAATAAGATAGACATAAGAACAATAAGATAGGACATAAGAACAATAAGATAGGACATAAGAACAATAAGATAGGAATAAGAACAATAAGACATAGAACAATAAGATAGGACATAAGAACAATAAGATAGTAGACATAAGAACAATAAGAAGGACATAAGAACAATAGAGGACATGAGAACAATAAGATAGGACATAAGAACAATAAGATAGGACATAGCAATAAGATAGGACATAAGAACAATAAGATAGGACATAAGAACAATAAGATAGGACATAAGAACAATAAGATAGGACATAAGAACAATAAGATAGGACATAAGAACAATAAGATAGAACATAAGAACAATAAGATAGGACATAAGAACAATAAGATAGGACATAAGAACAATAAGATAGGACATAAGAACAATAAGATAGGACATAAGAACAATAAGAAGACATAAGAACAATAAGATAGGACATAAGAACAATAAGATAGGACATAAGAACAATAAGATAGGACATAAGAACAATAAGATAGGACATAAGAACAATAAGATAGGACATAAGAACAATAAGATAGGACATAAGAACAATAAGATAGGACATAAGAACAATAAGATAGGACATAAGAACAATAAGATAGGACATAAGAACAATAAGATAGGACATAAGAACAATAAGATATGACATAAGAACAATAAGATAGGACATAAGAACAATAAGATAGGACATAAGAACAATAAGATAGGACATAAGAACAATAAGATAGGACATAAGAACAATAAGATAGGACATAAGAACAATAAGATAGGACATAAGAACAATAAGATAGGACATAAGAACAATAAGATAGGACATAAGAACAATAAGATAGGACATAAGAACAATAAGATAGAACATAAGAACAATAAGTTAGGACTTACGAACAATAAGATAGGACATAAGAACAATAAGATAGAACATAAGAACAATAAGTTAGGACTTACGAACAATAAGATAGGACATAAGAACAATAAGATAGAACATAAGAACAATAAGTTAGGACTTACGAACAATAAGATAGGACATAAGAACAATAAGATAGAACATAAGAACAATAAGATAGGACATAAGAACAATAAGATAGGACATAAGAACAATAAGATAGGAACATTAAGAACAATAAGATAGGACATAAGAACAATAAGATAGAACATAAGAACAATAAGTTAGGACTTACGAACAATAAGATAGGACATAAGAACAATAAGATAGAACATAAGAACAATAAGTTAGGACTTACGAACAATAAGATAGGACATAAGAACAATAAGATAGAACATAAGAACAATAAGTTAGGACTTACGAACAATAAGATAGGACATAAGAACAATAAGATAGGAACATAAGAACAATAAGATAGGACATAGAACAATAAGATAGGACATAAGAACAATAAGTTAGACTTAGAACAATAAGATAGGACATAAGAACAATAAGATAGAACATAAGAACAATAAGTTAGGACTTACGAACAATAAGATAGACATAAGAACAATAAGATAGGACATAAGAACAATAAGATAGAACATAAGAACAATAAGATAGAACATACGAACAATAAGATAGGACATACGAACAATAAGATAGAACATAAGAACAATAAGATAGGACATAGAACAATAAGATAGAACATAAGAACAATAAGATAGAACATACGAACAATAAGATAGGACATAAGAACAATAAGATAGAACATAAGAACAATAAGTTAGGACTTACGAACAATAAGATGTGTGCACAAGTGTGAGTGATATAAGACTCAGAATATTAAACACAGTACGTGTGCTTAGGAATTTATATTTACATACATGTTAGACTTGGTCGAGAGTATTACACGTGTTGCAGTTTACGTGCCCACTTGTACTCACCTAATTGTGGTTGCAGACGTCGATCCAGAGCTCCTGGCCCCGCCTCTTCACTGGTCACTACTAGGTCACTCTCCCTGCTCCATGAGCTTAATCATACCTCTTCTTAAAGCTATGCATGGATCCTGCCTCCACTACATCACTTGCCAGACTATTCCACTTCCTGACAACTATGTGACTGAAAAAATACTTCCTAACATCCCTGTGACTCATCTGAGTCTTCAACTTCCAATTGTGTGCGTGTGTGTGCGTGTGTGTGTGTGTACTCACCTAATTGTACTCACCTAATTATGGTTGCAGGGGTCGAGACTCAGCTCCTGGCCCCGCCTCTTCGCTGTCCGCTACTGGGTCTCTGCTCTCCCTGCTCCAAGAGCTTTATCATACCTTGTCTTAAAACTATGTATGGTTCCTGCCTCCACTATATCTTTCGCTAGACTATTCCACTTCCTGACTATTCTGTGGCTGAAGAAATGCTTCCTAACATCCCTTTGACTCATCTGAGTCTTCAGCTTCCAGTTGTGTCCCCTTGTTTCTGTGTTCCCTCTCTGGAACATCCTGTCACTGTCTACCTTGTCGATTCCCCGCAGTATTTTGTATGTCGTTATCATGTCTCCTCTGACCCTTCTTTCCTCCAGTGTTGTTAGTCCTATTTCCCTCAACCTTTCTTCATAGGACAGACCCCTGAGTTGTGGAACTAAATAACAATAAAGGCACAATACCGTGACTGGAACAATACACACAACCCGCATATATAAAAGGAGAGGAACTTACGACGACGTTTCGGACCGACTTGGACCATTTACAAAGTCACACTAACACGAAGGACAGGTGGAAGGGGTATTTATAGGCAGGCAGACAGGGGAGGGCACAAGAAAGTGGTGGAGGGGTAATGGAGGAAGTAGAGATAGTGGTAGTGGTAGTGAAGTCAGACTCCACCACTTTCTTGTGCCCTCCCCTGTCTGCCTGCCTATAAATACCCCTTCCACCTGTCCTTCGTGTTAGTGTGACTTTGTAAATGGTCCAAGTCGGTCCGAAACGTCGTCGTAAGCTCCTCTCTTTTTATATGTGCGGGTTGTGTGTGTATTGTGGAACTAGCCTTGTCGCAAACCTTTGCACTTTCTCTAGTTTCTTTACGTGCTTGACCAGGTGTGGGTTCCAGACTGGTGCTGCATATTCTAGTATGGGCCTGACGTACACGGTGTACAGTGTCTTGAACGATTCCTTGTTAAGGTAACGGAACGCTAATCTTAGGTTTGCCAGTCGCCCATATGCTGCCCCAGTTATCTGGTTGATGTGTGCCTCCGGAGACGTGTTTGGCGTTATACTCACCCCAAGGTCTTTCTCCTTTGCCGAGGTTTGTAGCCTTTGTCCACCTATCCTGTACTCTGTCAGCGGTCTTCTTTGCCCTTCTCCGATCTTCATGACTTTGCATTTGGTGGGATTGAAATCGAGAAGCCAGTTGCTAGACCAGATGTCAAGCTTGTCCAGGTCTGTTTGAAGTCCTGCTTGGTCCTCCTCCGATGTGATTCTCCTCATTAATTTCACATCATCTGCGAACAGAGACGTACTCACCTAGTTGTACTCACCTAGTTGTGGTTGCAGGGGTCGAGACATAGCTCCTGGCCCCGCCTCTTGAGCTTTATCATACCTCTTCTTAAAGCTGTGTATGGAACCTGCCTCCACTACATCGCTTCCCAAGCTATTCCACTTCCCGACCACTCTGTGACTGAATAAATACTTCCTAACATCCCTGTGATTCATCTGAGTCTTCAACTTCCAACTGTGTCCCCTTGTTGATGTGTCCCATCTCTGGAACATTCTGTCTCTGTCAACCTTGTCAATTCCTCTCAGTATTTTATATGTCGTTATCATGTCACTCCCTATCTCTCCTGTCCTCCAGTGTCGTCAGGTCGATTTCCCTTAACCTCTCCTCGTAGGACATACCCCTTAGCTCCGGGACTAGTATTGTTGCAAACCTTTGCACTTTCTCTAGCTTCTTTACGTGCTTGGCTAAATGTGGGTTCCAAACTGGTGCTGCATACTCCAGTATGGGCCTAACGTACACAGTGTACAGGGTTCTGAACGATTCTTTATTAAGATGTAGGAATGCTGTTCTTAGGTTTGCTAGGCGCCCGTATGCTGCAGCAGTTATTTGGTTGATATGCGCCTCAGGAGATGTGCCTGGTGTTATACTCACCCCAAGATCTTTTTCCTTGATTGAGGTTTGTAGTCTCTGGCCCCTAGACTGTACTCCGTCTGCGGTCTTCTTTACCCTTCCCCAATTTTCATGACTTTGCACTTGGTGGGGTTGAACTCCAGGAGCCAATTGCTGGACCAGGCTTGCAGCCTGTCCAGATCCCTTTGTAGTTCTGCCTGGTCCTCGTCCGATTGAATTCTTCTCATCAACTTCACATCATCTGCAAACAGGGACACTTCGGAGTCTATTCCTTCCGTCATGTCGTTCACAAATACCAGAAACAGCACCGGTCCTAGGACTGACCCCTGTGGAACCCCACTCGTCACCGGCGTCCACTCTGACACCTCGCCACGGACCATGACTCGCTGCTGTCTTCCTGACAGGTATTCCCTGATCCATTGTAGTGCCTTCCCTGTTATCCCTGCCTGGTCCTCCAGCTTCTGCACTAATCTCTTGTGTGGGACTGTGTCAAACGCCTTCTTACAGTCCAAGAATATGCAATCTACCCACCCCTCTTTCTCTTGTCTTACTGCTGTCACCCTGTCATAGAACTCCAGTAGGTTTGTGACACAGGATTTCCCGTCCCTGAAACCGTGTTGGCCGTCGTTGATAAGCTCATTCCTTTCTAGGTGCTCCACCACTCTTCTCCTGATAATCTTCTCCATGACCTTGCATACTATACATGTCAGTGACACTGGTCTGTAGTTTAATGCTACGTTTCTGTCTCTTTTTTTAAAAATTGGAACTACATTTGCTGTCTTCCATACCTCAGGTAGTTGCCCTGTTTCGATAGACGTGTTGAAGTTTGTTGTTAGGGATACACATAGCTCCTCTGCTCCCTCTCTCAGGACCCATGGAGAAATGTTATCCGGCCCCATCGCCTTTGAGGTATCTAGCTCGCTTAGTAGCCTCTTCACTTCCTCCTCAGTTGTGTGTATTGTGTCCAGCATCTGATGGTGTACCCTACCTCTCCTCCTTTGTGGAGGCCCTTCTATTTCCTCTGTGAACACCTCTTTGAATCTCATGTTGAGCTCCTCACACACTTCGTGGTCATTTCTTGTGACCTCCCCTCATTCCTTCCTCAGCCTGATCACCTGGTCCTTGACTGTTGTTCTCCTCCTGATGTGGCTGTACAACAGCTTTGGGTCAGATTTTGCTTTCGATGCTATGTCATTCTCGTATTGTCTTTGGGCTTCCCTTCTTACCTGTGCATATTCATTTCTGGCTCTACGACTGCTCTCCTTATTCTCCTGGGTCCTTTGTCTTCTATACTTCTTCCATTCCCTGGCACACTTGGTTTTGGCTTCCCTGACCTTTGGGTGAACCATGGGCTCATCCTGGCTTTTTCGCTTTTCCTGTTACCCTTGGGTATAAACCTCTCCTCAGCTTCCGTGCAAATTGTTGTCATATATTCCATCATCTCGTTTACCGACTTCCCTGCCAGCTCTCTGTCCCACTGAACTCCGTGCAGGAAGTTCTTCATGCCCACGTAGTCACCTTTCTTGTAGTTTGGCTTCATTCGTACAGCCCTTCCTGCTTCCCTCTCCACTTGTAACTCTACTATGTAGTCGAAGCTTAGAACCATATGATTACTGGCCCCAAGGTGGCTTTCATGTGTGTGTGTGTACTCACCTAATTGTGGTTGCAGGGGTCGAGACTCAGCTCCTGGTGTGTGTGTGTGTGTATGTGTGTGTGTGTGTGTGTTTCTGTGTGTGTATGTGTGTGTGTGTGTAGTGAGTGTGTGTGTGTACTCACCTATTTTTGGTTGCAGAGGTCGATACTTAGCTCCTGGCCCCGCCTCTTCACTGATTGCTACTAGGTCCTCTCTCTCCCTGCTCCATGAGCTTTACCAAACCTCGTCTTAAAACTATGTATGGTTCCTGCCTCCACTATGTCACTTTCTAGGCTATTCCACTTCCTGACAACTCTATGACTGAAAAAATACTTCCTAACATCCCTTTGACTCATAGGAGTCTTTAACTTATAATTGTGACCCCTTGTTTCTGTGTCCCCTCTCTGGAAAAGTGTAGAGTGTGTGTAGTGTGTGTGTGTGTGTGTGCAGTGTGTGTATGTGTGTGTAGTGGTGTGTGTGTGTTTGTGTGTGCAGTGTCTGTATGTGTGTGTAGTGTGTGTGTGTGTATGTACTCACCTAATTGTGGTTGCAGGGGTCGAGACTCAGCTCCTGGCCCCGCCTCTTCACTGTCCGCTACTGGGTCTTTTCTCTCCCTGCTCCATGAGCTCTATCATTCCTCGTCTTAAAGCTATGTATGGTTCCTGCCTCCACTACATCACTTGCTAGACTATTCCACTTCCTGACTTCTCTATGGCTGAAGAAATACTTCCTAACATCCCTTTGACTCATCTGAGTCTTCAGCTTCCAATTGTGCCCCCTTGTTTCTATGTCCCCTCTCTGGAACATCCTGTCAGAATTGACATTGTTGATACCTTGTCAATTCCCCGCAGTATTTTGTATGTCGTTATCATGTCTCCTCTAACCCTCCTGTCCTCCAGTGTTGTCAGGCTGATTTCCCTTAACCTTTCTTCGTAGGACAATCCCCTTAGCTCTGGAACTAACCTTGTCGCAAACATTTGCACTTTCTCTAATTTATTGACGTGCTTGACCAGGTATGGGTTCCAAACTGGTGCTGCATACTCTAGTATGGGCCTGACGTACACGGTGTACAGTGTCTTGAACGATTCCTTATTAAGGTATCGGAACGCTAATGTTAGGTTTGCCAGTCGCCCATATGATGCCGCAGTTATCTGGTTGATGTGTGCTTCCGGAGACGTGCTTGGTGTTATACTCACCCCAAGGTCTTTCTCCTTTAACGAGGTTTGCAGTCTTTGTCCACCTAGCCTGTACTCTGTCTGCGGTCTGCTTTGCCCTTCCCCGATCTTCATGACTTTGCATTTGGCGGGGTTAAATTCGAGAAGCCAGTTGCTGGACCAGGTGTCCAGCATGTCCAGATCTCTTTGAAGTCCTGCCTGATCCTCATCTGATTTAATTCTCCTCATTAGTTTCACATCATCTGCGAACAGAGACACTTCTGAGTCTATCCCGTCCGTCATGTCATTCACATATACCAAGAATAGCACTGTGTGTGTTTGTGTGTGTGTACTCATTTAGTTGTGGTTGCAAGGGTCGATTCACAGCTCGTGGTCCCGCCTCTTGACTGGCCGTTACTCGGTCACTCTACCCGCTCCATGAGGTTTATCATACCTCTCCTTAAAGCTATGTATGAATCCTGCCTCCACTACATCATTTCCCAGACTATTCCACTTCCAGACAACTCTTTGACTGAAGAAATACTTCCTAACATCCTTGTGGTTCATCTGAGTCTTCAACTTCCAACTGTGACCCCTTGTTGCTGTGTCCCACCTCTGGAACATTCTGTGTCTGTCCACCTTGTCGATTCCTCTCAGTATTTTATAAGTCGTTATCATATCCCCTCTATCTCTCCTGTCTTCCAGTGTGGTCAGATCGATTTCCCGTAACCTGCTCCAGGACTAGTATTGTTCTAAACCTTTACACTTTCTCTAGTTTACTTACATGCTTGGCTATGTGAGGGTTCCAAACTGGCGCTGCATACTCCAGTATGGGCCTAACGTACACAGTGTACAGGGTTCTGAATGACTCCTTATTAAGATGTCGGAATGTTGTTCTTAGGTTTGTCAGGCGTCCGTATGCTGCAGCAGTTATTTGGTTGATGAGCACCTCAGGAGATGTGCCGGTGTTATACTCACACCAAGATCCTTTTCCTTAAGTGAGGTTTGTAGTCTCTGGCCCCCTAGACTGTAGTCCGTCTGTGGTCTTCTTTGCCCTTCCCCAATCTTCATAACTTTGCACTTGGTGGGGTTGAACTCCAGGAGCCAGTTGCTGGACCAGGCCTGCAGCCTGTCCAGATCCCTCTGTAGTGTGTAGTGTGTGTGTATGTGTGTGTGTGTGTGTGTGTGTGTGTGGTGTGTGTGTGTGTATGTATGTGTGTGTATGTATGTGTGTGTGTGTGTATGTGTGTGTGTGTGTGTAGGGTGTTTGTGTGTGTTTACTCACCTATATTTTCTCGTAGTTTTCAATACTTCATTTTTTTATTTCAGTGTTTATCACCAACAATCCTTGTTTACTGTGCCATGAGAAGCTTCCCCAGTACCAGCTGTACAGTTACTGCTTTAACTTGGAGCTACGCTACACTAAACACTAAGTTCTTTTGTTCTTCTCAAAGCGCACTGATATGTTCTTGAAGTGCGTCTGAGACCGTAAATGCACTTTACGGGTCATACGCATTTTTTCAGCATTTTTTTCGCTCGAAGGCCAGACAGAAAATCACTAATTGTTTGGAGCTGACACGCCAGCACACACCAGCACACACCAGCACACATGTGACCTTCTTAACACAAGACTCGGGGATACAATGACCGCACAGAGATGTAGTGATCTCTGTTATACTTAATAACAAAAGATACATGAAGATCACATTCTTATACATAGTAACACCGAAGATACAAATACCACACTGTTATACGTAGTAACAGCAGAATTAAGAGGATCACACTGTTATTCATAGTAACGCCAGAGATAAGAAGATTACGTTGTTATACACAGTAATACCAGAGATGCAGTGATCACACTGTTGTACATTGTAACACCAGAGATACAATGATCAGCTGTTATACATAGTAACACCAGAGATACAGTGATCAAGCTGTCATACATAGTAACACCAGAGATACAGTGATCAAGCTGTCATACATAGTAACGCAAGAGATACAGTGATCAAGCTGTCATACATAGTAACACAAGAGATACAGTGATCAAGCTGTCATACATAGTAACACCAGAGATACAGTGATCAAGCTGTCATACATAGTAACGCAAGAGATACAGTGATCAAGCTGTCATACATAGTAACATCAGAGATACAGTGATCAAGCTGTCATACATAGTAACACCAGAGATACAGTGATCAAGCTGTCATACATAGTAACACCAGAGATACAGTGATCAAGCTGCCATACTTAGTAACACCAGAGATACAGTGATCAAGCTGTCATACATAGTAACGCAAGAGATACAGTGATCAAGCTGTCATACATAGTAACACCAGAGATACAGTGATCAAGCTGTCATACATAGTAACACCAGAGATACAGTGATCAAGCTGTCATACATAGTAACACCAGAGATACAGTGATCAAGCTGTCATACATAGTAACACCAGAGATACAGTGATCAAGCTGTCATACATAGTAACACCAGAGATACAGTGATCAAGCTGTCATACATAGTAACACCAGAGATACAGTGATCGCTTCATACTGTAACCAGGATACAGTGATCAAGCTGTCATACTAGTAAACAGAGATACAGTGATCAAGCTGTCATACATAGTAACACCAGAGATACAGTGATCAAGCTGTCATACTAGTAACACCAGAGATACAGTGATCAAGCTGTCATACATAGTAACACCAGAGATACAGTGATCAAGCTGTCATACATAGTAACACCAGAATACAGTGATCAAGCTGTCATACATAGTAACACCAGAGATACAGTGATCAAGCTGTCATACATAGTAACACCAGAGATACAGTGATCAAGCTGTCATACATAGTAACACCAGAGATACAGTGATCAAGCTGTCATACATAGTAACACCAGAGATACAGTGATCAAGCTGTCATACATAGTAACACCAGAGATACAGTGATCAAGCTGTCATACATAGTAACACCAGAGATACAGTGATCAAGCTGTCATACATAGTAACACCAGAGATACAGTGATCAAGCTGTCATACATAGTAACACCAGAGATACAGTGATCAAGCTGTCATACATAGTAACACCAGAGATACAGTGATCAAGCTGTCATACATAGTAACACCAGAGATACAGTGATCAAGCTGTCATACATAGTAACACCAGAGATACAGTGATCAAGCTGTCATACATAGTAACACCAGAGATACAGTGATCAAGCTGTCATACATAGTAACACCAGAGATACAGTGATCAAGCTGTCATACATAGTAACACCAGAGATACAGTGATCAAGCTGTCATACATAGTAACACCAGAGATACAGTGATCAAGCTGTCATACATAGTAACACCAGAGATACAGTGATCAAGCTGTCATACATAGTAACACCAGAGATACAGTGATCAAGCTGTCATACATAGTAACACCAGAGATACAGTGATCAAGCTGTCATACATAGTAACACCAGAGATACAGTGATCAAGCTGTCATACATAGTAACACCAGAGATACAGTGATCAAGCTGTCATACATAGTAACACCAGAGATACAGTGATCAAGCTGTCATACATAGTAACACCAGAGATACAGTGATCAAGCTGTCATACATAGTAACACCAGAGATACAGTGATCAAGCTGTCATACTAGTAACACCAAATAATATCAACTATCATACATATATACACCATATATAATATAATTATAATAGTATACACTCATATCATATATCATCTTGTTATACATACAATCAAATAAAAGGATCAGATGAAAAACAGATGGTCTGGCTAGCTGGGAGGTTCCTCTCATTTGGCTGCACCTGGTTTACACGGATACAGAACGGATACAGAACGACGTTTACACTGATACAGTGATCACATGGGATGACAAACAGATTTTTTGTGACCTCCCCTGTTATTATATCTACGTGTATATAATGATCAAACCATACCACGGATGGGGTTCGAACCCGCGGTCAGAGAGTCTCAGAACTCCAGACCGTCGCGTAATATCATATATTGACAGTGCTGCATGCCCTCACAAAACACACTCAGCATTCATTAACACTGTTATACACACTCAGCATATATTAACACTGTTATACACACTCAGCACTCATTAACACTGTTATACACACTCAGCATACATTAACACTGTTATACACACTCAGCACTCATTAACACTGTTATACACACTCAGCATTCATTAACACTGTTATACACACTCAGCATACATTAACACTGTTATACACACTCAGCTCATTAACACTGTTATACACTCAGCATCATTAACACTTATCACACTCGCTCATTAACCTTATACACACTACATTATTAACACTTTATAAACTCAATCATTAACCTTTATACACTCAGCTCTTACTTTATCACCTCAGCATATTAACCTGTTATAACTCACTCATTACCTGTATACACTACATCATTAACCTGTTATACACTCACATTACTGTTACACACTAGCATCATTAACCTTTATACATCAGCACTCATTAACCTGTTATACCTCACTCATTACATTTATACACTCAGCTCATAACTGTTATCACTCAGCCTCATTACCGTATCACTAGATCATTAACTGTTTACACATCGTATTAACTGTTTCACTCGATCATTAACTGTTATACACCCTCTTACCTGTTATAACACTCAGCCATAACACTGTTATACACCTCACCTCATTACTGTTATACACTCGCATCATTAACACTGTTATACCAGATTCATACCTTATCACATCAACATTAACACTTATCACATCAGCATTCTGTTATACTCATATTACGTTATCCTCACTCATCATAACACTGTATACACTCAGCTCATTACGTTATACACTCAGCATCATTAACATGTATACATGCATCATTAACTATACATCGCTCATCTGTAACACCGCATCATTAACATGTATACACTAGCTACGTTATACCTGTTCATATTATACACTCAGCTCATTAACCTTTATCACACTCAGCATTAACCGTTATCCATACATCTACTGTTATACACCTCGCATCATAACCTTTAAATCATAACCTGTTATACACACTACTCAACAGTATACCTCAGCATCAACACTTATACACTCACATCATTAACATTTATACACTAGACTCAAACCTTTAACACTCAGCATACCTTTACACACTAGCATCATAACACTTTATACTCAATAAACTGTTATACAATCGCCATTAACTGTTATACACATCAGATCATAAACTTATACCCTCAGATCATAAACTTTATCACATCACCTCAAATTTATACACACTCCCATTACTGTTATACACTCGCTCAAACCTGTTATCACACTCGCTCAAACTTATCACTCGCTTTAACACTGTTATACAATCGCTATCTGTTATCAATCACCTCATAACTTATACACATACTCATTAACACTGTTATAACATCAGATATTAACTGTTATACACATCTCATTAAATTTATCACTCAGATCTTACTTACCTCGCATCATAACGTTATCACACTCACTATTAACATTTATACACCCATATTAACACTGTTATACACTCAGCTCATTAACACGTATACACTCGCATCAATGTTAACACAGCTATGTATACACTCAGCAAACCTTACATGCCATACTATACACTCATATTAACCTTATCCACCCAATGTTATCATGCATCATCCTGTTATACATCATTACTATACTGTCAACTTAACGCAACGTATAACACTCCCATAACCTGCACTCGCACAACGTATCACCAGCATTCCGTATCCTCCACATATTATACCGCTCATTAACCTATACTCCTCTTAGTTAACCCTCATTACTGTTATCAATCACTAACTGTTATACATCCATCTAATACACACTCACCTTTTAACACTCTCATATATAACTGTTATACACACTCAGCATATTAACACTGTTATAAACTCAGATCATTAACACTGTTATACACATCAGCACATTAACACTGTATACACTAGCATCATTAACACTGTTATACACACTCACATCATTAACACTGTTATACACATCAGCATCATAAACTGTTATACACCTCAGCATCATTAACACTGTTATCACACTCAGCATACATTAACACTGTTATCACTCAGCATCATTAAACGTTATACACATCACTCAACACTTATCACACTCAGCTCATTAACTGTATCACACACATACCGTTATCACTAGCATTCATTAACCTGTTATCACACTCAGCACTCATAACTGTTATCACCTCAGCTCATTAACACTGTTATACACACTCAGCATCATTAAACTGTTATACACACTCAGCATTCATTAACACTGTTATACACTCACTCATTACTGTTACAACTACTCGTTATATATCAGCTTCATAATTGTTATACACTCAGCCTCATAACACTGTTATACACACTCAGCATCATACTGTTATAACACTCAGCACTCATTAACACTGTTATACACTCAGCATCATTAACACTGTTATACACATCAGCATCATAACACTGTTATACACATCAGCATCATTAACACTGTTATACACCTCAGATCAAACACTGTTATACACACTCAGCATCATTAACACTGTATAATACTCAGCATTATTAACACTGTTATACACATCAGCACTATTAAACTTATCACACTCAGCATACATAACCTGTTATACACTCACCATTAACATGTTATACACTCAGCCTCATAACTGTTATACCACTCAGCATCATTAACACTGTTATACACACTCAGCATCTACAACTGTTATACACTCAGACTCAAACACGTTATCACACTCAGCACATTACACTGTTATACACACTCAGCATCATACACTGTTATACACATCAGCATCATTAACACTTTATACACACGATTCACAAACTTTATACACATCAGCATTAACACTGTATACACTCAGCATCATAAACTGTTATACAACTCAGCATCATTAACATGTTATACACACTCAGCATTCAATACTGTTATACACACTCAGCATCATTAACTGTTATCACACTCAGCATCTAACACTGTTATACACACTCAGCATCACAAACTGTTATACACACTCAGCATCATTAACACTGTTATACACATCAGCATATAAACTGTTATACACACTCAGCATACATAACACTGTTATACACACTAGCACTCACTAAACTGTTATACACACTCAGCATTAAAACGTTATACATGATCATAACACTGTTATACACTCACACTATTATACATTCAGCATCATAACCTGTTATACACTCAGCATTTAACTGTTATACACACTCAGCATTCATTAACACTGTTATACACACTCAGCTCATTAAACTGTTATACACATCAGCATCAAACACTGTTATACAACTCAGCATCATAACACTGTTATACAACTCAGCATTCAAAACTGTTATACACACTCAGCCATCATTAACACTGTTATAAACTCAGCATCATTAAACTGTTATACACTAGCATCATTAACACTGTTATAACACTCAGCATCATTAACCTGTTATACACACTCAGCATTCAAAACTGTTATACATCAGCACTCATTAACCTGTTATACACACTCAGCATCATTAACTTATACACACTCAGCTCATTAACTGTTATCACACTCAGCATCATAAACTGTTATACACTCAGCATTCATTAACATGTTATACACACTCAGCATCATACACTTATACACACTCGCATCATTACACTGTTATACACACTCAGCATTAACACTGTTATACACACTCAGCATCACTGTATACACACTTAACCTGTTATACACACTCAGCATCATTAACACTGTTATACCATCAGCATTAACTACTGTTATACACACTCAATACATTAACACTGTTATAACACTCAGCATATTAACACTGTTATACACATCAGCTCATTAACACTGTATACACTAGCATACATTAACACTGTTATAAACACTCAGCATTCATTAACATTGTTATACACCTCAGCACTCATTAACATTGTTATACACACTCAGCACTATTAACACTGTATAACACTCAGCATTCTAAAACTGTTATACACACTCAGCACTCATAACACTGTTATACACATTCAGCATCATACAATACTGTTATACACTACTCAGACATTAAACTGTTATACACATCAGCATTCATAACACTGTTATACACACTCAGCATCTTACAAACTGTTATACACATCAGCATAACTTATACACACTAGCATCTTACGTATCACACCCCATACATTACAACATTAGTTATACACACTCAGCATCATAACACTGTTATACACACTCAGGCATCATTAACACTGTTATACACACTCAGCATCATTAACACTGTTATACCACTTCAAGTACATTACAACTAGTTATACACACTCAGCATCATTAACACTGTTATACACACTCATACATCTTTATAAAAAAAAAAAAAACTGTTATACACTCAGCATACATTAACACTGTTATACACACTCAGCACTCATTAATACTGTTATACACACTCACCTCATTAACACTGTTATACACTCAGCATACATTAACCTGTTATCAACTCAGCATTCATTAACTGTTATCACACTCAGCACTCATTAACACTGTTATACACACTCAGCTCATTAACTGTTATACACCTCACATCATTAAACTGTTATACCACTCAGATCATTAACACTGTTATACACACTGGCATCATAACCTGTTATAACACTCAGCATCATAACACTGTTATACACACTCAGCATCATTAACACTGTTATACACATCAGCTCATTAACACTGTTATACACATCAGACTCATTAACTGTTATACACCTAGTCATCATTACCTGTATGCATCGCATCATTGCTTATACCATCAGCTATTAACCTGTTATACACTCAGCACTACTGTATCTCGCATCATTAACACTTTTTTTTTTTTTTTTTTTTTTTTTTTTTTTTTTTTTTTTTTTTTTTTTTTTTTTTTTTTTTTTTTTTTTTTTTTTTTTTTTTTTTTTTTTTTTTTTTTTTTTTTTTTTTTTTTTTTTTTCCCCCCCCCCCCCCCCCCCCCCCCCCCCCCCCCCCCCCCCCCCCCCCCCCCCCCCCCCCCCCCCCCCCCCCCCCCCCCCCCCCCCCCCCCCCCCCCCCCCCCCCCCCCCTCAGCATCATTAACACTGTTATACACACTCAGCATGCATTAACACTGTTATACACACTCAGCGTCATTAACACTGTTATCACACTCAGCACTCATTAACGCTGTTATACACACTCAGCGTTCATTAACGCTGTTATACACACTCAGCACTCATTAACACTGTTATACACACTCAGCATTCATTAACACTGTTATACACACTTAGCATACATTAACACTGTTATGCACACTCAGCATCATTAACACTGTTATACACACTCAGCATGCATTAACACTGTTATACACACTCAGCATTCATTAACACTGTTATACACACTCAGCATTCATTAACACTGTTATACACACTTAGCATACATTAACACTGTTATGCACACTCAGCATGCATTAACACTGTTATACACACTCAGGATGCATTAACACTGTTATACACACTCAGCATACATTAACACTGTTATACACACTCAGCATTCATTAACACTGTTATACACACTCAGCATACATTAACACTGTTATACACACTCAGCATTCATTAACACTGTTATACACATTCAGCACTCATTAACACTGTTATACACACTCAGCATACATTAACACTGTTATACACACTTAGCACTCATTAACACTGTTATACACATTCAGCACTCATTAACACTGTTATACACACTCAGCATACATTAACACTGTTATACACACTCAGCATTCATTAACACTGTTATACACACTCAGCATACATTAACACTGTTATACACACTTAGCACTCATTAACACTGTTATACACATTCAGCATACATTAACACTGTTATACACACTCAGCATACATTAACACTGTTATACACACTCATCATACATGAACACTGTTGATTAATTTAATTTTTTTCTCACCTATGTTGCTGTATTTACTGTATTTTTTTGTACGTTACCGTACGGTTGTGTTTTACAGTACAATTTTTGTGTTACTGTATTGCTCATGTGTTTCTTCTTTGTCCTCTTGTTTTACTGTTGTTATTTGTTACTGTCCTGTTCTTGCTTGTGAATTTACTCTTCTTTCATGGTACATTACCATTCTTGTATGTTGATGTATTGCTCTTGTATAATGCTGTAGTGTCCTACAACATCTTCCACAACATTCTCTCCCACAGTGACATTCATGGTTCACAAAACAATTACATATGTTGTCTCAAAATTCCCACAAGTTTCACTCAACATTTGGCAGGATTCTTATCACTCACCCACACTCACCCACACTCACCCACACTCACCCCACTCACCCCCACTCACCACACCACCCACTCACCACACCCACAACTCACCACCACACACTCCCACCCACTCACCACACTCCCCCCCCCCCCCCACTCACCACCCCCACACCCCCCTCATCATGTAGAATATTAACAGCAAACAACAAACACACAAAATCTTCCGTTGTAAACCACCATCTGTGTTCGACATCTGTAGTTCGCCATGGTGTCGACATCATGGTGTCTCGACCATCATGGTAGTCTCGACCATCATGGTAGTCTCCATCATGGTAGTTCGACCATCATGTAGTCTCGACATCATGGTAGTCGACCATCATGGTAGTCTCGACTCATGGTAGTCTCGACCATCATGGTCTGACCATCATGGTAGCCGACCATCATGGTGTTGACATCATGGTAGTCGACATCATGGTAGTC
This sequence comes from Cherax destructor, assembly GCA_009830355.1. Classification (NCBI taxonomy): domain Eukaryota; kingdom Metazoa; phylum Arthropoda; class Malacostraca; order Decapoda; family Parastacidae; genus Cherax; species Cherax destructor. The sequence continues at coordinate 27,972 of WNWK01010876.1, forward strand.
TCGACCATCATAGCACCATCAGTAGTCTCGACCATCATGGTAGTCTCGACCATCAGGTAGTCTCACCACATGGTATCTCACCATCATGGTAGCCGACCATCATGTATCTCGACCATCATGGTAGTCTCGACCATCATGGTAGTCTCGACCATCATGGTAGTCTCGACCATCATGGTAGTCTCGACCATCATGGTAGTCTCGACCATCATGGTAGTCTCGACCATCATGGTAGTCTCGACCATCATGGTAGTCTCGACCATCATGGTAGTCTCGACCATCATGGTAGTCTCGACCATCATGGTAGTCTCGACCATCATGGTAGTCTCGACCATCATGGTAGTCTCGACCTCATGGTAGTCTCGACCATCATGTAGTCTCGACCATCATGGTAGTCTCGACCATCATGGTAGTCTCGACATCATGGTAGTCTCGACATCATGGTAGTCTCGACCATCATGGTAGTCTCGACCATCATGGTAGTCTCGACCATCATGGTAGTTCGACCATCATGTAGTCTCGACCATCATGGTAGTCTCGACCTCATGGTAGTCCGACCATCATGGTAGTCTCGACCATCATGGTAGTCTCGACCATCATGTAGTCTCGACCATCTGGTAGTCTCGACCATCATGGTAGTCTCGACCATCATGGTAGTCTCGACCATCATGGTAGTCTCGACCATCATGGTAGTCTCGACCATCATGGTAGTCTCGACCATCATGGTAGTCTCGACCATCATGGTAGTCTCGACCATCATGGTAGTCTCGACCATCATGGTAGTCTCGACCATCATGGTAGTCATCTTGCATCCTGGCAAAATTCTAGCAACAAAGATAAAGTCTTCTGTAACAATTCACTTCTTTTTTTACTTTATTCAACTCTTGTTAAATTATGTTGATGCAAACATTCCAAGAGGAAGAGTCCAGAAGGAAGAGTCCAGAAGGAAGAGTCCAGAAGGAAGAGTCCAGAAGGAAGAGTCCAGGAGGAAGAGTCCAGGAGGAAGAGTCCAGGAGGAAGAGTCCAGAAGGAAGAGTCCAGAAGGAAGAGTCCAGAAGGAAGAGTCCAGGAGGAAGAGTCCGAAGGAAGAGTCCAGAAGGAAGATTCCTGGAGGAAGATTGTAGGAGGGAGAGTCCAAGAGGAAGAGTCCAGGAGGAAGAGTCCAAGAGGAAGAGTCCAGGAGGAAGAGTCCAGAAGGAAGATTCCTGGAGGAAGATTGCAGGAGGGAGAGTCCAAGAGGAAGAGTCCAGGAGGAAGAGTCCAGAAGGAAGAGTCCAGGAGGAAGAGTCCAGAAGGAAGATTCCTGGAGGAAGATTGCAGGAGGGAGAGTCCAAGAGGAAGAGTCCAGGAGGAAGAGTCCAGGAGGAAGAGTCCAGGAGGAAGATTCCTGGAGGAAGAGTCCAGGAGGTAGAGTTCAGTAACTATAATAAAGAATAACAATAATTATTAAAAAAAATGCAATTTTTTAAATCATTATGAGGATTTTTAAAAATATGTTTAAATAATTATTCCATTTATTTAAAATATTAATAAAATAATAAAAAAGATTTTTCTAATAATATTGGTCCTTAAATTTTTACTTTAAAGAATAATTTTGATAATAAATGATAGACAACGAGGGTGAATAAGTAGATTATTTACTGTCTTTTATAAATTGTAATATTACATTATTTTGAAATTCCTTCATTATTATTTATATTTATACATCTCAGACTTATATTATGTAGTTGTATAAGTGTATGTGTGAACGTATAATTATGTATATTTCTGTGTCCGTGTGCGTCTCTGTGTCCGTGTGCGTCTCTGTGTCCGTGTGCGTCTCTGTGTCTGTGTGTCTCTGTGTCCGTGTAAGTCTCTGTGTCCGTGTGAGTCTCTGTGTCCGTGTGTGACTCTGAGTCCGTGTGCGACTCTTTGTCCGTGTGCGACTCTGTGTCCGTGTGCGACTCTGTGTCCGTGTGCGTCTCTGTGTTTGTGTGCGTCTGTGTCTGTGCGTCTCTGTGTCCGTGTGCGTCTCTGTGTCCGTGTGCGTCTCTGTGTCCGTGTGCGTCTCTGTGTCCGTGTGCGTCTCTGTGTCCGTGTGCGTCTCTGTGTCCGTGTGCGTCTCTGTGTCCGTGTGCGTATCTGTGTCCGTGTGCATCTGTGTCAGTGTGCGTCTCTGTGTCCGTGTGCGTCTCTGTGTCTGTTGGCGTCTCTGTGTCCGTGTGCGTCTCTGTGTCCGTGTGCGTCTCTGTGTCCGTGTGCGTCTCTGTGTCCGTGTGCGTTCTGTGTCCGTGTGCGTCTCTGTGTCCGTGTGCGTCTCTGTGTCCGTGTGCGTCTCTGTGTCCGTGTGCGTCTCTGTGTCCGTGTGCGTCTCTGTGTCCGTGTGCGTCTCTGTGTCCGTGTGCGTCTCTGTGCCGGGGTCTGTGTGTCGTCCTGTGTCTGTGGGCGTCTCTGTGTCCGTGTGCGTCTCTGTGTCCGTGTGCGTCTCTGTGTCCGTGTGCATCTGTGTCAGTGTGCGTCTCTGTGTCCGTGTGCGTCTCTGTGTCTGTTGGCGTCTCTGTGTCGGGGCTCTGTGTCCGTGGGCGTCTCTGTGTCCGTGGGCGTCTCTGTGTCCGTGTGCGTCTTTCGTGTGCTCCTGTGTCCGTGGCGTCTCTTGTCCGTGTGCGTCTCTGTGTCCGTGTGCGTCTCTGTGTCCGTGTGCGTCTCTGTGTCCGTGTGCGTCTCTGTGTCCGTGTGCGTCTCTGTGTCCGTGTGCGTCTCTGTGTCCGTGTGCGTCTCTGTGTTGACACTAAGAAATCTGAACAAAAAAGTCACCAGTTTTCTTATTTGTTGCTGTTGGTCACTTTTATGTACACCAGACACTGACACGTACACAAGTACACCAGACACTGACACGTACACAAGTACACCAGACACTGACACGTACACAAGTACACCAGACACTGACACGTACACAAGTACACCAGACACTGACACGTACACAAGTACACAGACACTGACACGTACACAAGTACACCAGACACTGACACGTACACAAGTACACCAGACACTGACACGTACACAAGTACACCAGACACTGACACGTACACAAGTACACCAGACACTGACACGTACACAATACACAGACACTGACACGTACACAAGTACACAAGACACTGACACGTACACAAGACACTGACACGTACACAAGTACACAAGACACTGACACGTACACCAGACACTGACACGTACACAAGTACACAAGACACTGACACGTACACAAGATACTGACACGTACAAGTACACAAGACCTGCGTACACAAGTACACAAGACACTGACACGTACACAAGACACAAGACACTACGTAACAAGTACACAGACATCTGTACACAGTACACACAGACACTGACACGTACACAAGTACACCAGACACTGACACGTACACAAGTACACAAGACACTGACACGTACACAAGTACACAAGACACTGACACGTACACAAGTACACAAGACACTGACACGTACACAAGTACACAAGACACTGACACGTACACAAGTACACAAGACACTGACACGTACACAAGTACACAAGACACTGACACGTACACAAGTACACAAGACACTGACACGTATACAAGTACACAAGACACTGACACGTACACAAGTACACAAGACACTGACACGTACACAAGTACACAAGACACTGACACGTACACAAGTACACAAGACACTGACACGTACACAAGACACTGACACGTACACAAGTACACAAGACACTGACACGTACACAAGTACACAAGACACTGACACGTACACAAGTACACAAGACACTGACACGTACACAAGTACACAAGACACTGACAAGTACACAAGACACTGATACGTACACAAGTACACACGCTTATACACTCACACAGATATTTATGCACACACACACACACACACACACACACACACACACACACACACACTACACACACACACACACACACACCGCGGGGCCAGGAGCTGAGTCTCGACCCCTGCAACCACAATTAGGTGAGTACACACACACACACACGCACACACACACACACACACAACACACACACACACACACACACATCTCCCCGTGGGTTCTTCGGGAAGGAGCTGAGGTACTGAGTGTGCCACTTACCATAATATTCAACACATCCCTTGAAACTGGGCAGTTACCTGAGGTATGGAAGAAGGCCAACGTAGTCCCCATTTTAAAAAAAGGAGACAGAAAAGAGGCACTAAACTATAGACCGGTATCACGTACATGTATAGTGTGCAAAGTCCTGGAGAAAATCATCAGGAAAAGAATGGTGGAGCACCTCGAGCTGAACAGGATAATAAACACCAGACAGCACGGATTCCGGGAAGGCAAATCCTGTGTAACAAACCTCCTAGAGTTCTATGATAAAGTAACAGAGGTAAGGCAAGAGAGAGAAGGGTGGGTTGATTGCATTTTCCTGGACTGCAGGAAGGCCTTCGACACAGTTCCTCACATGAGATTAGTAAAGAAGTTGGAAGAACAAGCAGGTATAACAGGAAGGGCACTGGAATGGATCAGGGAATACCTCACAGGGAGGCAACAACGGGTCATGGTGCGTGATGAGGTATCACAGTGGGCACCTGTGACGAGCGGCGTTCCGCAGGGGTCAGTCCTAGGACCAGTGTTATTCTTGGTATATGTAAATGACATGACAGATGGGATAGACTCAGAAGTGTCTCTGTTCGCAGATGATGTGAAATTAATGAGGAGAATCACATCGGAGGAGGACCAAGCAGGACTTCAAACAGACCTGGACAAGCTTGACATCTGGTCTAGCAAATGGCTTCTCGAATTCAATCCCCCAAATGCAAAGTCATGAAGATCGGAGAAGGGCAAAGAAGACCGCTGACAGAGTACAGGCTAGGCGGAAAAGGCTACAAAGCTCGGAAAGGAGAAAGATCTTGGGGTGAGTATAACGCCAAGCACGTCTCCGGAGGCACACATCAACCAGATAACTGCGGCAGCATATGGGCGACTGGCAAACCTAAGATTAGCGTTCCGTTACCTTAACAAGGACTCATTTAAGACACTGTACACCGTGTACGTCAGGCCAATACTAGAATATGCAGCACCAGTCTGGAACCCACACCTGGTCAAACACATAAAGAAACTCGAGAAAGTGCAAAGGTTTGCGACAAGGTTAGTTCCACAACTCAGGGGTCTGTCCTATGAAGAAAGGCTGAGGGAAATAGGACTAACAACACTGGAGTAAAGAAGGGTCAGAGGAGACATGGTAACGACATACAAAATACTGCGGGGAATCGACAAGGTAGACAGTGACAGGATGTTCCAGAGAGGGAACACAGAAACAAGGGGACACAACTGGAAGCTGAAGACTCAGATGAGTCAAAGGGATCTTAGGAAGCATTTCTTCAGCCACAGGGTAGTCAGGAAGTGGAATAGTCTAGAGAAAGACATAGTGGAGGCAGGAACCATACACAGTTTTAAGACGAGGTATGATAAAGCTCATGGAGCAGGGAGAGCAGATACCCAGTAGCGGGCAGCGCAGAGGCGGGGCCAGGAGCTGAGTCTCGACCCCTGCAACCACAATTAGGTGAGTACATACACACACACACACACACACACACACACACACAATAACATATATATATAAACACAATTTCCAAAGCTTACGTACAATACCTAATATCGTAACTCCTATATCACTCACATATATGAACACATTCTCTTGCACATATGTGCACACATTCTCGTGCACATATCTATACTTTCTCACACAGTTGTTGAAATTAAATGAAGGGAATAAAAAAAATCCTCAGTATATATTTTAATAGAATTCTGAATAAGCGGGATATAGTATTTTGTTGACATACTTAATGAGATATCTGAAGATATGAGAAGGTAACAACTGAGAGAATCTTAAATTATCTTATGAAAGGTGAGAAGTAACCGGAAATAATTATTAAATAATTAGTCTCTATCACTTTTTAATTTTTCATCACTTCATTTCTCTGACCTTCACTATATAGTGTGTGTGTCAGTGTATGTCTCACACCCATATAGGCACGCTCCTTGTTATGCTAGCACCTTGGATCAACCAGTGAGTGGAGCTCCTTGTTATGCTAGCACCTTGGATCAACCAGTGAGTGGAGCTCCTTGTTATGCTAGCACCTTGGATCAACCAGTGAGTGGAGCTCCTTGTTATGCTAGCACCTTGGATCAACCAGTGAGTGGAGCTCCTTGTTATGCTAGCACCTTGGATCAACCAGTGAGTGGAGCTCCTTGTTATGCTAGCACCTTGGATCAACCAGTGAGTGGAGCTCCTTGTTATGCTAGCACCTTGGATCAACCAGTGAGTGGAGCTCCTTGTTATGCTAGCACCTTGGATCAACCAGTGAGTGGAGCTCCTTGTTATCTAGCACCTTGGATCAACCAGTGAGTGGAGCTCCTTGTTATGCTAGCACCTTGGATCAACCAGTGAGTGGAGCTCCTTGTTATACTAGCACCTTGGATCAACCAGTGAGTGGAGCTCCTTGTTATGCTAGCACCTTGGATCAACCAGTGAGTGGAGCTCCTTGTTATCTAGCACCTTGGATCACCAGTGAGTGGAGCTCCTTGTTATGCTAGCACCTTGGATCAACCAGTGAGTGGAGCTCCTTGTTATGCTAGCACCTTGGATCAACCAGTGAGTGGAGCTCCTTGTTATACTAGCACCTTGGATCAACCAGTGAGTGGAGCTCCTTGTTATGCTAGCACCTTGGATCAACCAGTGAGTGGAGCTCCTTGTTATGCTAGCACCTTGGATCAACCAGTGAGTGGAGCTCCTTGTTATGCTAGCACCTTGGATCAACCAGTGAGTGGAGCTCCTTGTTATGCTAGCACCTTGGATCAACCAGTGAGTGGAGCTCCTTGTTATGCTAGCACCTTGGATCAACCAGTGAGTGGAGCTCCTTGTTATGCTAGCACCTTGGATCAACCAGTGAGTGGAGCTCCTTGTTATGCTAGCACCTTGGATCAACCAGTGAGTGGAGCTCCTTGTTATGCTAGCACCTTGGATCAACCAGTGAGTGGAGCTCCTTGTTATACTAGCACCTTGGATCAACCAGTGAGTGGAGCTCCTTGTTATGTTAGCACCTTGGATCAACCAGTGAGTGAAGCTCCTTGTTATGCTAGCACCTTGGATCAACCAGTGAGTGAGAGCTCCTTGTTATCTAGCACCTTGGATCAACCAGTGAGTGGAGCTCCTTGTTATGCTAGCACCTTGGATCAACCAGTGAGTGGAGCTCCTTGTTATGCTAGCACCTTGGATCAACCAGTGAGTGGAGCTCCTTGTTATGCTAGCACCTTGGATCAACCAGTGAGTGGAGCTCCTTGTTATGCTAGCACCTTGGCTCAACCAGTGAGTGAAGCTCCTTGTTATGTTAGCACCTTGGCTCAACCAGTGAGTGAAGCTCCTTGTTATGCTAGCACCTTGGATCAACCAGTGAGTGGAGCTCCTTGTTATGCTAGCACCTTGGATCAACCAGTGAGTGGAGCTCCTTGTTATGCTAGCACCTTGGATCAACCAGTGAGTGGAGCTCCTTGTTATGTTAGCACCTTGGATCAACCAGTGAGTGGAGCTCCTTGTTATGCTAGCACCTTGGATCAACCAGTGAGTGGAGCTCCTTGTTATACTAGCACCTTGGATCAACCAGTGAGTGGAGCTCCTTGTTATGCTAGCACCTTGGATCAACCAGTGAGTGGAGCCCTTGTTATGCTAGCACCTTGGATCAACCAGCCAATCACAAGGAAACCCACCAAAGTTGTGAGGCGATGTTTGTCACTCGTGAATCAACTGTGGTAGACTTACCTCCCAGTTTGGTCGACGACAGTTCTCACCTGTCTCTTGCTTGCAATTTGCCTTTCTGTACATATCCTCTGTAAATATTGTATATTGTATTGTTTACTGTTTGGTGAAGGAAATATGTGAGTATTAAACCATTACACGGGCGGGGTTTGAACCCACGGTTAGACAGTCGTAAAATTCCAGACCGACGCGTTAGCCACTGGACCAGCTGGCTACAGTGTCACTACGATTCCCTGAGTCATGTGAGTATTTACTCTCCGCTGCCTTTTGCTCGTCCCTCGTTTCTACCTTGGTTACCGTGTTACAACCAGGTGTGCAGTCCAGTAGACTACACATGTGTTCGTAATTTGTGCTAATTTCTTATGGGCTGCGTCAAAGCGTTTTGACTGAAATTTTGAACACTAGACGAGTGGATTCAAACTTTGTGCCAGAACAACATGGTGGTCTCCCCCCTCACTCCTGGTTGCTTTGAAAAACAAGAGAATTTCTGTTAAGGTTAAAGTTTGTGTTTTTAGTGGAAGGTTTGAATTAGTTTTGGCTGTAAATGCCGTAATTTGCTTTTTTATTGATAAACTTGTAATTTTAGCATCTGTGTTATAACCTGTTAATACCAAATGTTATCCCGGTCAAACCTTCAACCTTTAATTGCTTTATAAACTTAAGCCACACTCTGCACTAATCTTTTTGGCGAACATTACGTAGAGTCTTGGCAGGTTAATCAGGGGATCGATCAGTGAACCAACTGCATCTTATTTTTGTTGCTTTCATTATTATATTGAAGTTATTTTAAAGTCATTGTTCACTATTTAAATAAATATAGTAACAGTATTTGAATATTTTTGAATAAAGAAATATTTGTTTAATGTGTAAGAAAGAGCAAGGTGTCGTACTGGTGTAGTTTTGGAGATGTTCAAAAATTTGTATTTTTCAGGTATTTAAGAAGCAGCAAGGTGGAACAGTGTCGCCATAATTAGTAACTTGAAGATGAGAGGCAGTAGAAGAAGACGAGGCAGCGAGAAGTATAAATATGATTGATTTAATTTACAGATGATCAGACTTACGTAGAGAAGAGGTAGGACTCCGTCATGTAAGTCCCTCCGAGTAGTGGAGGGACTTATATGACTTTTCTTAGCTACCATTAAGTCAACACAGATCACAAGGCCTACTCCACTGCGCCTTATTCGTGTGTTTTAACATATGAATACCTGCCTCCACACCAACACATCCAGCCAACTTTTAAAATCATGTCGCAAACTTTTGGTGACAATAAGAAAAACAATGAATTTGGCGTCTAGATTTAGAGATTAATAAGTCTACAACGACCAGTCATTGTGAGGAGGGAGTGTCTACAACGACCAGTCATTGTGAGGAGGGAGTGTCTACAACGACCAGTCATTGTGAGGAGGGAGTGTCTACAACGACCAGTCATTGTGAGGAGGGAGTGTCTACAACGACCAGTCATTGTGAGAGTGTCTACAACGACCAGTCATTGTGAGGAGGAGTGTCTACAACGACCAGTCATTGTGAGGAGGGAGTGTCTACAACGACCAGTCATTGTGAGGAGGGAGTGTCTACAACGACCAGTCATTGTGAGGAGGGAGTGTCTACAACGACCAGTCATTGTGAGGAGGGAGTGTCTACAACGACCAGTCATTGTGAGGAGGGACTGTCTACAACGACCAGTCATTGTGAGGAGGGACTGTCTACAACGACCAGTCATTGTGAGGAGGGACTGTCTACAACGACCAGTCATTGTGAGGAGGGACTGTCTACAACGACCAGTATGCAAGTTCACTGATCTTTATCTATTAGTTTTAACAACGTAGTTAATTAATGTTGAGGAATTAATGCTGCTCCTTTACATCTATGAAGGTCTTGATGTTGATCACTGGTCTTGATGTTGATCACTGGTCTTGATGTTGATCACTGGTCTTGATGTTGATCACTGGTCTTGATGTTGATCACTGGTCTTGATGTTGATCACTGGTCTTGATGTTGATCACTGGTCTTGATGTTGATCACTGGTCTTGATGTTGATCACTGGTCTTGATGTTGATCACTGGTCTTGATGTTGATCACTAGTCTTGATGTTGATCACTGGTCTTGATGTTGATCACTGGTCGATTTGATACTGGTCGATGTTGATCACTGGTCTTGATGTTGATCACTGGTCTTGATGTTGATCACTGGTCTTGATGTTGATCACTGGTCTTGATGTTGATCACTGGTCTTGATGTTGATCACTGGTCTTGATGTTGATCACTGGTCTTGATGTTGATCACTGGTCTTGATGTTGATCACTGGTCTTGATGTTGATCACTGGTCTTGATGTTGATCACTGGTCTTATGTTGATCACTGGTCTTGATGTGATCACTTTGATGTTGATCACTGGTCTTGATGTGATATTTGATCACTGGTCTTGATGTTGATCACTGGTCTTGATGTTGATCACTGGTCTTGATGTTGATCACTGGTCTTGATGTTGATCACTAGTCTTGATGTTGATACTGTTTGATGTTGATCACTGGTCTTGATGTTGATCACTGGTCTTGATGTTGATCACTGGTCTTGATGTTGATCACTGGTCTTGATGTTGATCACTGTCTTGATGTTGATCACTGGTCTTGATGTTGATCACTGTCTTGAGTACTGGTCTTGATGTTGATCACTGGTCTTGATGTTGATCACTGGTCTTGATGTTGATGACTGTGATATGTCTTGATGTTGATCACTGGTCTTGATGTTGATCACTGGTCTTGATGTTGATCACTTCTTGATGTTGATCACTGGTCTTGATGTTGATCACTGGTCTTGATGTTGATCACTGGTCTTGATGTTGATCACTGGTCTTGATGTTGATCACTGGTCTTGATGTTGATCACTGGTCTTGATGTTGATCACTGGTCTTGATGTTGATCACTAGTCTTGATGTTGATCACTGGTCTTGATGTTGATCACTGGTCTTGATGTTGATCACTGGTCTTGATGTTGATCATGTCTTGATGTTGATCACTGGTCTTGATGTTGATCACTGGTCTTGATGTTGATCACTGGTCTTGATGTTGATCACTGGTCTTGATGTTGATCACTGGTCTTGATGTTGATCACTGGTCTTGATGTTGATCACTGGTCTTGATGTTGATCACTGGTCTTGATGTTGATCACTGGTCTTGATGTTGATCACTGGTCTTGATGTTGATCACTGGTCTTGATGTTGATCACTGGTCTTGATGTTGATCACTGGTCTTGATGTTGATCACTGGTCTTGATGTTGATCACTGGTCTTGATGTTGATCACTGGTCTTGATGTTGATCACTGGTCTTGATGTTGATCACTGGTCTTGATGTTGATCACTGGTCTTGATGTTGATCACTGGTCTTGATGTTGATCACTGGTCTTGATGTTGATCACTGGTCTTGATGTTGATCACTGGTCTTGATGTTGATCACTGGTCTTGATGTTGATCACTGGTCTTGATGTTGATCACTGGTTTGATGTTGATCACTGTTGATGTTGATCACTGGTCTTGATGTTGATCACTGGTCTTGATGTTGATCACTGGTCTTGATGTTGATCACTGGTCTTGATGTTGATCACTTCTTGATGTTGATCACTGTCTTGATGTTGATCACTGGTCTTGATGTTGATCACTGGTCTTGATGTTGATCACTGGTCTTGATGTTGATCACTGGTCTTGATGTTGATCACTGGTCTTGATGTTGATCACTGGTCTTGATGTTGATACTGGTTTGATGTTATCACTGGTCTTGATGTTGATCACTGGTCTTGATGTTGATCACTGGTCTTGATTATTGATGATTGATCACTGTCTTGATGTTGATCACTGGTCTTGATGTTGATCACTGGTCTTGATGTTGATCACTGGTCTTGATGTTGATCACTTGGTCTTGATGTTGATCACTGGTCTTGATGTTGATCACTGTCTTGATGTTGATCACTGGTCTTGATGTTGATCACTGGTCTTGAATGTTGATCACTGAGTCTTGATGTTGATCACTGGTCTTGATGTTGATCACTGGTCTTGATGTTGATCACTGGTCTTGATGTTGATCACTGGTCTTGATGTTGATCACTGGTCTTGATGTTGATCACTGGTCTTGATGTTGATCACTGGTCTTGATGTTGATCACTGGTCTTGATGTTGATCACTGGTCTTGATGTTGATCACTGGTCTTGATGTTGATCACTGGTCTTGATGTTGATCACTGGTCTTGATGTTGATCACTGGTCTTGATGTTGATCACTGGTCTTGATGTTGATCACTGGTCTTGATGTTGATCACTGGTCTTGATGTTGATCACTGGTCTTGATGTTGATCACTGGTCTTGATGTTGATCACTGGTCTTGATGTTGATCACTGGTCTTGATGTTGATCACTGGTCTTGATGTTGATCACTGGTCTTGATCACTGGTCTTGATGTTGATCACTGGTCTTGATGTTGATCACTGGTCTTGATGTTATCACTGGTCTTGATGTTGATACTGGTCTGATGTTGATCACTGGTCTTGATCTTGACACTGATAACTTGTTCTGATCACTGTCTATGTTACACTTCCTTACTGATCACTGGTCTTGATTTATCATCGCTCTGAACTGTTAGATCACTTGTCTGTGCATGTTGATCACTAAACTCTCTGTTCTGACACAGTTGATTTATCAAAACCTCCTGCTTGACCTGTTATGTATCACAAACCTCCTGCTTCTGACCGTTGTTATGTATCACAAACCTCTCCTGCTTCTGACACCGTTGTTATGTATCACAAACTCTCCTGCTTCTGACCCGTTGTTATGTATCACAAGACCTCTCCTGCTTCTGACACCGTTGTTATGTATCAAAACCTCTCCTGCTTCTGACCCTGTTATGTATCACAACCTCTCCTGCTTCTGACACCGTTGTTATGTATCACAAACCTCTCCTGCTTCTGGCGATTGTTATGTATCACAAACCTCTCCTGCTTCTGACACCGTTGTTATGTATCAAACCTCTCTGCTTCTGACATCGATTGTTATGTATCACAAACCTCTCTTCTGACACCTTGTTATGTATCACAAACCTCTCCTGCTTCTGACACCGTTGTTATGTATCACAAACCTTCCTGCTTCTGGACACTTGTTATGTATCACAAACTCTCCTCTTCTGACACCGTTGTTATGTATCACACCTTCCTCTCTACACTTTTATGTATCACAAACCTCTCCTGCTTCTGACCCGTTGTTATGTATCACAAACCTCTCCTGCTTCTGACACCGTTGTTATGTATCACAAACCTCTCCTGCTTCTGACCCATTGTTATGTATCACAAACCTCTCCTGCTTCTGGCGCCGTTGTTATGTATCACAAACCTCTCCTGCTTCTGACACCGTTGTTATGTATCACAAACCTCTCCTGCTTCTGGCGCCGTTGTTATGTATCACAAACCTCTCCTGCTTCTGACGCCGTTGTTATGTATCACAAACCTCTCCTGTTCGCGCCGTTGTTGTATCACAAACCTCTCCTGCTTCTGACACCGTTGTTATGTATCACAAACCTCTCCTGCTTCTGACACCGTTGTTATGTATCACAAACCTCTCCTGCTTCTGACGCCGTTGTTATGTATCACAAACCTCTCCTGCTTCTGACACCGTTGTTATGTATCACAAACCTCTCCTGCTTCTGACACCGTTGTTATGTATCACAAACCTCTCCTGCTTCTGACACCGTTGTTATGTATCACAAACCTCTCCTGCTTCTGACACTCGTTGTTATGTATCACAAACCTCTCCTGCTTCTGACACCGTTGTTATGTATCACAAACCTCCTGCTTCTGACACGTTGTTATGTATCACAAACCTCTCCTGCTGCTGACACCGTTGTTATGTATCACAAACCTCTCCTGCTTCTGACATCGTTGTTATGTATCACAAACCTCTCCTGCTTCTGACACCGTTGTTATGTATCACAAACCTCTCCTGCTTCTGACATCGTTGTTATGTATCACAAACCTCTACTGCTTCTGACACCGTTGTTATGTATCACAAACCTCTCCTGCTTCTGACACGTTGTTATGTATCACAAACCTCTCTGCTTCTGACCCGTTGTTATGTATCACAAACCTCTCCTGCTTCTGACACCGTTGTTATGTATCACAAACCTCTCCTGCTTCTGACGCCGTTGTTATGTATCACAAACCTCTCCTGCTTCTGACACCGTTGTTATGTATCACAAACCTCTCCTGTTTCTGGCGCCGTTGTTATGTATCACAAACCTCTCCTGCTTCTGACACCGTTGTTATGTATCACAAACCTCTCCTGCTTCTGACCCGTTGTTATGTATCACAAACCTCTCCTGCTTCTGACACCGTTGTTATGTATCACAAACCTCTCCTGCTTCTGACACGTTGTTATGTATCACAAACCTCTCCTGCTTCTGACACCGTTGTTATGTATCACAAACCTCTCCTGCTTCTGACACGTTGTTATGTATCACAAACCTCTCCTGCTTCTGACACCGTTGTTATGTATCACAAACCTCTCCTGCTTCTGACACCGTTGTTATGTATCACAAACCTCTCCTGCTTCTGACACCGTTGTTATGTATCACAAACCTCTCCTGCTTCTGACACCGTTGTTATGTATCACAAACCTCTCCTGCTTCTGACACCGTTGTTATGTATCACAAACCTCTCCTGCTTCTGACACCGTTGTTATGTATCACAAACCTCTCCTGCTTCTGACACCGTTGTTATGTATCACAAACCTCTCCTGCTTCTGACACCGTTGTTATGTATCACAAACCTCTCCTGCTTCTGACACCGTTGTTATGTATCACAAACCTCTCCTGCTTCTGACACCGTTGTTATGTATCACAAACCTCTCCTGCTTCTGACACCGTTGTTATGTATCACAAACCTCTCCTGCTTCTGACACCGTTGTTATGTATCACAAACCTCTCCTGCTTCTGACACCGTTGTTATGTATCACAAACCTCTCCTGCTTCTGACACCGTTGTTATGTATCACAAACCTCTCCTGCTTCTGACACCGTTGTTATGTATCACAAACCTCTCCTGCTTCTGACACCGTTGTTATGTATCACAAACCTCTCCTGCTTCTGACACCGTTGTTATGTATCACAAACCTCTCCTGCTTCTGACGCCATTTTATGTATCACAAACCTCTCCTGCTCTGACGCCGCTGTATTACTAATCACTAATAATGACGATATTACTCTGGGGCATCAGATTATTATCACTAATTACAACAATTACTGAACAAAAATATGGAATATTAATGTGCAAATTAAACCTTGCACTGTGCAATGAAAATGTGAAGCTTCCTGAATCATGTAATAATATTGGTAGAATTACCGACAATATTTAAATTATTTATTTATTTTAAATAAACGATACAGTACAGGAATATGGAGACAAGTGTCGCCTATACTTTCTTTAAACATTAACGAGATAATCTACTTTTAAACCCAATTTAATAAGAATATTTACATGTTTTGTAAGAATAATTCAGATTTGTTTCATTATTTGTTGATAGTCATTGTTAAGCAGGAATCTGTGTTGAAGTATTATTTTGGGAGACTGAACACTGACCAGATTGGAGGAGTTGCCATATATTTCATCGTTTTGGACGGGTTTCCCTGTAATATTTCGTCGCCCTGGACGGGTTTCCCTGTAATATTTCGTCGCCCTGGACGGGTTTCCCTGTCATATTTTGAAGCTCTGGACGGGTTTCCCTGTCATATTCCATCGCCATGGACGGATTTCCCTGTCATTTTCCATTGCCCTGGACAGGTTTCCCTGCTTACAGAATTCTCCAATGCCAATGGTATCGATGATTGGATAGACATATTTCTTAATAAATTACTTAGACTATACAACAAACATTGTCCCATAAAAACGAAACAGATTACGAATAAACGGCTAGGTTGCCCATGGCTAACTAACAGCATACAAAGATCCATTGATAAGAAACATCAATATGAAAAGTAATATAGACAGGGCCTAATACACAAAGATATTATTAAACACTATGCATCAGTTCTCACAAAATTAATACGAAAGGCCAAGCAATTGTACTATTCCAGTAGATTCACCGAAACAAGAGGATATATAAAAAAGACCTGGAAAACACTCAGAGTCTGGACAGCCACAAACTGAAGAAAACTATGGATATTGTCCTAACTAAACCAAATGAAACACAACTACAGCTTATTGATAGAGTTAACAAGATAAATGACTTTTTCTCAACCATAGGATCAAATCTCGTCAGTAAAATCCCAGGTACCAACGCCTGAGCAAGTGATTACTTAGATGGGAATTTCTCAACCTCTTTCTGTCTTTCTGGCTTATGTCCTTTCGCCTGCTAGTTCACTACTTTTTAATAAATCACTAGAAACTAGCACTTTCCCGACACCCCTCAAGACAGCAAGGGTTACACTAATACACAAAGGTGGTGACCCCACAGATGTAAATAACTACAGGTCAATCTCAAACTTACCGTTGCTATCCAAAATCTTCGAGAAACTCGTTCACAAGAGATTATATTCGTTTATTACAGCACAATTTGGTTTTAGAAAAATCAAAAGCACAAACGATGCTTTACACAGCAATGGAAAATAAGGAATATCCATTAGGACTCTTTATAGACCTAAGGAAAGCTTTTGATAGAGTAGACCACGGCATCCTACTCCAAAAACTTGAACATTACGGTATAAGAGGCCACGCATTTATATATTTCAAATCCTACCTTACTAACAGGTATCAATACGTCACCATTAAGGACACAACTTCATCTACACGACCACTTGATATCGGAGTACCATAGGGAAGTGTCCTTGGTCCCCTGCTCTTCCTCTTATGCATCAATGATCTTCCCAACGTATCCCAACTCCTGAAACCAATTCTCTTTGCTGACGTCACACTTATGTCATCTCCCACCCAAGTCTTGCCACACTCAACACCATTGTTAATGAAGAGCTGCTAAAAATATCACCCTGGATGACAGCCAACAAACTTACACTTAACACTGACAAAACCTTCTACAGAACAGGTGTTGCACAACTGAACATAATGATTGACAACACTCTTATTGCTAAACATAATGAAGGCAAATTCCTGGGCCTACACCTCGACAGCAACCTGAAATTCAACACCCATATCCAACACATATCAAAAAAAGTATCCAAAACGGTTGGGATCCTCTCTAAGATACGTTACTATGTACCACAATCAGTCCTACTCACACTATACTATTCACTCATCTATCCCTACCTCACCCATTTGTGCTTTGGGATCAACAGCAACAACCCATCTAAAACCTATAATAACCCAACAAAAACCCGCAGTAAGAATTATCATGCAAACCAATCCCAGGCAACCCCCCACTCTTCAAAGACATGAACTTACTCACTGTCCAGAACATCCACACTTACTACTGTGCAACCTACATTTACAGAACCATAAATTCCAATATTAACCTTAAACAAAAACGTTTTCTTGATAGTTGTGACAGGACCCACAGATAACAAAAAAAGGCACAATACCGTGACTGGAACAATACACACACAACCCGCACATATAAAAAAGAGAGGAGCTTACGACGACGTTTCGGTCGACTTGGACCATTTACAAAGTGTGACTTTGTAAATGGTCCAAGTCAACCGAAACGTCGTCTAGCTCCTCTTTTAGTGCGGTTTGTTGTATAGGACCCATAGACACAATACCAGACACAAAAATCTCTATGACATTCCCCGTGTCCGGCTAAATCTATGCAAACGTTCAATGTACATTAAAGGGTATAAAATCTGGAACTCTCTACCTGAAAACTCTAGAACTGCAGACTCAGCCACCATTTTCAAAACTACCGTCAAAAAACATCTTATCTCCCTAACACACTCCACCATCAACTAACACACCCCACCATCAACTAACACACCCCACCATCAACTAACACACTCCACCATCAACTAACACACCCCACCATCAACTAACACACTCCACCATCAACTAACACACCCCACCATCACCTAACTACATGAAAACCACCTATTCATGCACACACACACACACATACATCATTTACACTCACCCTAATAACTGTAAACATAAAATTCCGAATATAGTTATTGAATAATCTCCAGCTAGTCCTAAGTTTGCCTGAGACAGAAACTGTGTATCATGCCACAGAAACTAAAACCAGGAAAGGTATGATGACATTGACCACAAGACATTTGGACAAACCAAAGTCTGCACAAGCCTTTTCCTAGTTACAATACATGGACACTGAAAATATGCAGAGGTCGAGTCACAGCTCCTGGCCCAGCCTATTCTCTTGTCGCTATTAGGTCCACACTCTCCCGGTTCCGAGAGCCTTATCGTACCTCTTTTTAAAGCTATGTATAGATCCAGGCCTCTACTACTTCACTCTCCAGATTGTTCCACTTCCTGACAACTCTGAGGCTGAACAAATAATTTCTAGCATCCCAGTGACTCATCTGAGTTTTCAAATTCCAGTTGTGCTCTTTTGTTCCTGTTTCCCATCTCTGAAACATTCTAGCCCTGTTCACCTTGTCAATTCCTCTCAGTATTTTGTACATCATTATCATATCCTCCCTATCCCTCCTGTCCTCCAGTGTCATCAGGTTGAGTTCCTTAACCTCTTCTCATAGGACATACCCCTCAGCTCTGGGACTAGTCTTGTTGCAGATTTCTGTACTTTCTCTAATTTCTTGACGTGCTTGATCAGGTGTGGGTTCCATACTGGTGCTGCATACTCCAATATGTGCCTGACGTACATGATATACAGTGTCGTGAATGACTCCTTAATATAGATAACGAAACGCTATTCTTAGGTTTGCCAGGCACCCATAAGCTGCAGCGGTTATTTGGTTAATGTGTGCCTCAGGAGATGTGCTCGGTATGATACTTACCCCAAGATCCTTTTCTTTGAGTGAGGTTTGCAGCTCTTGACCCACGAGCCTGAACTCCGTTTTCGGACTTCTTTGTCCTTCCCAGAGCTCCATAACTTTGAACTTGGTGAGGTTAAACTCCAGGAGCCATTTGTGGGTCCAGTCTTGCAGCTCGCCCAGATTCCTTTGTAGTTTTACCTGATCCTTATCCGTTTTTATTCTCCTCATTAGTTTCACATCGTCTCTGAACAGGGACACTTCATATCATTCACATAAACTAAAGAAAGCACAGGCCCCTAGGACTGACCCTTGTGGAGCCTCACTCGACACGTGCACCCACTCCGACACCTCGTCACATACTATCACTCGTTGTTTCCATCCTGTCAGGTATTCCCTAATCCACTGCAGTGTTTTTCCTGTTACTCCTGCTCCTCTAACTCTTGTACCAGTCTCTTGTGCGGTACTGTGTCAAAAGCCTTCTTACACTCAAAGGAAATTCAATCTACCCATTTCTCTCTTTCCTGTTTGTGTTATTTTTCTATCTGTGATTTTTTTTTTCATAGAAAAGTATTTAAGAAGAACTAAACATTTCTCACAAGTTATGAAGTAGCGAGTCTTCCTATATAAACATGAATGTTGTGAGCTCATAATGTTGCATTAACTAGTAATCATTATTTAATATATAATTATGAAAGACACATACTTTTATACTACAGGTTGAATCCATCTCTGGGCCTCAAACAACACCTAAGAGCAACTGCACCTTCACAGTTAAAGTAAACAATGCAATATCAGTGTTGGTGTGGCTGCAGGTGGATGAGCCAGGTGTGTGTGGCTGCAGGTGGATGAGCCAGGTGTGTGTGGCTGCAGGTGGATGAGCCAGGTGTGTGTGGCTGGAGGTGGATGAGCCAGGTGTGTGTGGCTGCAGGTGGATGAGCCAGGTGTGTGTGGCTAGGTGGTATGAGCAGGTGTGTGTGGCTGAGGTGGATGAGCCAGGTGTGTGTGGCTGGAGGTGGATGAGCCAGGTGTGTGTGGCTGGAGGTGGATGAGCCAGGTGTGTGTGGCTGCAGGTGGATGAGCCAGGTGTGTGTGGCTGGAGGTGGATGAGCCAGGTGTGTGTGCTTGAGGTGGATGAGCCAGGTGTGTGTGGCTGGAGGTGGATGAGCCAGGTGTGTGTGGCTGGAGGTGGATGAGCCAGGTGTGTGTGGCTTGAGGTGGATGAGCCAGGTGTGTGTGGCTGGAGGTGGATGAGCCAGGTGTATGTGGCTTGAGGTGGATGAGCCAGGTGTATTCTCTGATAATATCTTCCTGATGACTGAATCCCAAGTGAACATCTTATTTTATTCACTGTCAGAGACTACTGTAGATGCCCTCCAGAGTTCCATCACTGTTAATCACTCCTACTGAAACTGTAGTGACCCAGTGAGAGCTGACTCGGTGGACAATTATCATTAGGCTGCGTGGACACTATCATCATTAGGCTGGACATTCATCATTGGCTGTGGAAATATCCATTAGCGGACAATATCATCCATTAGGCTGTGGACAATATCATCCATTAGGCTGTGGACAATATCATCCATTAGGCTGTGGACAATATCATCCATTAGGCTGTGGACAATATCATCCATTAGGCTGTGGACAATATCATCCATTAGGCTGTGGACAATATCATCCATTAGGCTTTAAAGTGGACAATATCATCCATTAGGTTGGCAACATTGTCTTTTTGGTATAAATAATACAATTAGTCTGAAAAACTGTACCTAAATTACAGCCATCAATAAGAAATCAATAAATTAAATTTAAATTAACATTTAATAATTTTCCTGTATAATTTTAATGGAACAGAAGTTACATTACTTTAATCCAAACCATTCTTAGGGATAATATAGCGGTATATTACTAATTTTTCAACGATAAACCCTCTATTGGTAGAACTATAATGCGGTTATAGAATAGATGTAAAAACTGTAATACTGAGAACGTTGACATCATCGCTAGTACACTTCCTAGGTGCTGTGTTAGGTAAAAAGGACACAAGTGCGACTAGTATGACATTTTGTGGCAACGTTTCGCTCACCAGGAGCTTTGTCAAGCCGTAACCACTTGACAAAGTTCCTGGAGAGCGAAACTTTGTCACAGTAAATGTCACATTAGTTGTGTCCTTTTACCTAACATATTTTCGGTAATTCTACCAACATTATTACACTTCCTATGTGTTAAAAAGTATTCCGGTGTCATGATAATCGATATATTTTAGCCAAAAATTGAAGTATATCAGAAAAAACTCCAACTTCTCTCAAATGTCAAAATATGCAAGAAAAAAAATTTACTCAATTTTTTTTAATTTTAGTGGTAAGAAATAGTTTGAAAAATCGTATATTATCAATATATATTTTTAATATTTTACAGGTTTTTACAAAATCATATGAAAAGTATGATAAAATCTAACAGATTTTTTTATTCTAAAATAATGGATTTTTAGTTAAATATTTAAATTTTAGTGGCAAACAGGAAATAAATCGTAAATTATATGAAACTTAGATTAAAAGTGTATTAAGCAACGAGTTTTAGTTAAAAAATGAATAATTTTGGGAAATACCTCTAACTCTGAAAAGTCTAAATATACAATAAAAAAATGATTTTTATGAACTTTTCAAATGTTTTTAAAAAATCTGTGAATTAGAAATATATATAAAAAAATAACTAAAACGCGATTTTATTGCATATTTTTGGTATTGAGTGTTATATGAAGCATTTTCTTACATACCACAATGTTTACTCCATCGCCATGGTCGCCTGGCATCTTACATCCTCGTGGTCAGGTTTACCTCTCATTTTCCATCACCCTCGACGGAATTCACTGTCATATTCCGTCGCCCTGGATGGGTTTCCCTGTCATTTTCCATCGCCAAGAGGAGTTTCCCTGTCATATTCCATCGCCCTGGACTGGTTTTCCTGTCATTTTAAATCATCCTGGACGGAATTCACTGTCATATTCCTCGCCCTGATGGTTTCCTTTCATATTCCATCCTCTGGTCGGTTCCTGTCATTTTCCATCGCCTGATGGGTTTACCTGTCAAATTATGCCCTCACTTTTTTCTGTCATTTCCTTCATAGACGGGTTTCCTTTTCGTTTTCCATCGCCTTGAACGTTTTGCCTTGTCACGTTCCATCACCAAGGATGTTTCCCTCTCATTTTCCTTCGCCCTTCCCGGGTTTACTTCTCCTCCTCGTCTTGTTTTCCTGAAATTTTACTTTAACAGACTGTTATTCCCTCGCCTTGAGGATGGGTTTCCCTGTCATTTCTGCTCCTGGAGGGTTTCCTGTCATATTCCATCGCCTGACTGGTTTCCCTGTCATATTCCATCTATTGAAGCGAGTTTCTGTCATTTTCCATCGCCCTGGACGGATTTTGCTGTCATATTCCATCGCCTTGTATGGGTTTCTCTGTCATTTTTCATTCTCCTGGACGAGTTTCCATGTCATATTCCATCGCCCTGGACGGGTTTCCCTGTCATAATTCGTCGCCTGCACTTTTTCTGTCATGTTTTCCTTTCCATCCCTGAACGTTTCCTGTCATTTCCATCACCTGGATGGTTTCCTTCATTTCCATTCGCCCTTGGAGGTTTCTTGTCATATTCTCATCTGTCCTGAACATTTTACTTATCATATTCATCGCTTGACTGGTTTCCTGTCATTTTCTTCGCATGGACGGTTTTCCCTGTTATATTCCGTCTTCCTGGACGGTTTCCCTGTCATTTTCCATGCCTCAATGAGGTTTCCCTGTCATTTTCCATCGCCATGAACGGGTTTCCTGTCATTTTCCATCGCCCTGACGTTTTCTGTCATATTCCATCACCCTGGACGGGTTTCCCTTTCATTTTCAGTTGGCCTGCACTGGTTTACCTTCATATTCCTCGTCTGGACTGAGTTTCCCTTCATTTCCATCGCCCTGGACTGGTTTCTCTGTCATTTTAAATCGCCTGGACAGGGTTTCCCTGTCATATTTCCATCGCATTGACTGGTTTCCTTCATATTCCCTGGTAACGGGTTTCCGTATTTTCATAAATTGAACGGGTTTCCCTGCATATATCCATCGCCCTGGAAAGGTTTCCTTTCATTTCTATCGCCTGACGGGTTTCTCTGTCATTTTCCCTTGCCATGGAACGATATCCCTGTCTATTTCACCTCCCTGGACGGGTTTCCCTGTCACATTCCATCGCCAGGAGGTTTTCCTGTCATTTTCCATCACCTTGGACTGGTTTCCTGTAATTTTCCATCGCCTCCTTCCGTCCACTGACGTTTTTCCTGTCATATTTCATCGCCCTGGACGGGTTTCCTTGTCATTTTTCAGTTGTCTTCCTGTCTCCTTACTGGAGTTTCAACCTTGGTTCTTCATTTCCATCTTGATGGTTTCCTGTATATTAACGCTGACGGTTTGCTGTCTTTTCCCTCGCCCTGAAAGGGTTCCTGTCATTTGCATCCTGACATTCTTTATTCTCCAGACTGTTCTGTCATTCTATACCTGACTAGTTTCCTGAAATGACTGGACGGGTTTCCTGTCATTTTACCTCGCCTGTGGGTTTCCTTCATTTTCGTCGCCTGACGGGTTTCCTTCTATGCTTATTTTCCGATTCGCTCTGGACGGTTTCCTGTCATATTCCATCACCCTAGGTCTGGTTTGTTCCCTGTCCTATTCATCGCCTTGACGGTTTCCCTGTCATATCCATGTTTCCTTTTATATTTATCACGGATTTTCATTAATGGACAGGTTCTGTCTCTTTGTCCTATGTTTCTCTATTCATCCTTGGACGGGTTTCTGTTATTCCTCTGCATTCGTTCCTCTTGAACTGGTTTCTCTTTCATATTCCTCATCCTGACGGTTTTCCTGTCATATTCTATCGTCTTGACGGATTTCCCTGTCATTTTCCGTCAGTCCTTCAATTTTGTGTTGCCTCGTCATTTTCCATCACCCTGGACGGGTTTCCTGTCATTTTCCATCGACTCTGTGGAGTTTCTGTCATATTCTTTTCAGTTTCAATCAATTGAATGTTTCCTGTCATTTTCGCTGACAGTTTATGTCATTTCCTTGCCCTGATAGGGTTTCCGTAATATTAATCGCCCTGATGGGTTTCCTTCATTTCAACACCCTTGACTGAGTTTCCTGTCATATTTCTTTGCCTGTGGACAGTTTCACCTGTCATTTTCCCTGATGTGTTTCCTTCATTTCAATCGCCTGCACAGGATTTCCTATCATTCCATCGTCCTTGGTTTCCCTGTCATATTCCATCGCCCTGGACGGGTTTTCTGTCATTTCATCGCCTGACGGGTTTCCTTCATTTTAATCCTCTGACGGTTTCCTGTTATTTTTAATCGCCTGACAGTTTTCCCTGTCATTTTCCATCGCTTGGACTGGTTTCCTGTCATTTATATCGCTCTAGTCGGTTTCCCAGTCATATTCCATTGCCTCTTGATTCAGTCAATGGACGGTTTCCTGTATTTTCCGTTACCTGGACGGGTTTCCTGATTCATTTTTCATTTCCTCGCCATTGGGCGGTTTCTCTGTCATTTCCATTGCCTGACTGTTTTCCTGTCATTTCCATCGCCTGGACGGGTTTCCTGTACTTTCATTCGCGCCTGGAAAGTGTTTCCTGTCATATTCCATCGCCTGACGGGTTCCCTTCATTTTCCATCGCCTTTACTGATTTCGTCATATTCCAATCCCTCTTTTCGCACTTGGTCTCTCAGAAGTTTTCTCACATTCATCGCCCTGGATGGGTTTCCTTGTCATTTCCATCGCCCTGAATGGATTTCTTGTCATTTTCATCGCCCTGACAGGTTTCCTGTTATTTTCATCGCCCTGACGGTTTCGCTTTTATCCTGCAGGTTTACCTGTCATTTCATGCACCTGACGGGTTTCTCTGTCATATTCCATCGTCGGACTTGACTGGATGGGGTTTCCTGTCATATTCTATCGCCTGACGTTTTACCTGTCATTTTCTTCGCCCTGACGGTGTCCCTGTCATATTCATCGTCTTGACGGGTTTCCCTGTCATTTTCTTCGCCCTGAAGGGTTTCCTGTCATTTTTATCGTCCTGGACGGGTTTCCATGTCATATTTATCGCCTTACGTTTCCTTAAAATTCAAAATTTGATATTTCGAGAGGGAAGAGACCGGAATCAGGCATGTCAATCCCTGCAACCACAATATGTGGTACAAATAGTGACACATCTCCTTAACACTATTGTCACATTCCATAAGCACCCTCACTCTCCCATGGTTGTTTAAACTATCTAGAATTAACAAATTCTTGATTATATAATTTAAATTTTCTTAAGAAAATGGAATGAGTTACAATATTTGATGAAATTTTTAGAAAGAGTAAATATGTGAAGAAGGACTTGTGGTTAAGACAATGAAGATATTAGTTTAAATCATCTTAATAAACATTTAGTTTAATTAGAATTATTAAATAATTCTCTCAGTTTTCACTAATGATATAAATGACATAAATAATGACATAAAAACATTCACCATCACTGATACAAAACAAAAAACTCTCAGCGATGAAAATAAAAACTGTCAACTTGGATGATTCGATGTATTGACATTAATGTCTCCCAAACTGTTGTTATGTACTGTGAATGTTAACATATATTACATATTACATATTTTGCAAAGATATATTTCACAAAGTCAGTAAGTAATGAAAAAGACACAATTGTAGAAGGAACTATTGAATGAAGAAGTTTGTTTCACAGGTGAAAGTTCCTCTCTGCTGTTATGTGTTTTTCACCACCATCGTTGTGTTGTGATGTGTACAGGTTAATAACCTGTTTACAACCAGTTAATAAAATGTTAATCTCTAAACTCTCAGGTGTATATACATAAATATACATAAATATATACATACACACACACTTTAATGTGTAAGCTGTTATAAAATAGTTGGCATGTGTTGTAAAATTGTTATTTTTATTATTAATTTAATATTCACAGAGCATTCTCATTATTGTTTATGGTAGTTGATATACTCACAACATCCTGGAGCTCATGCCACTCACAGCCTCCTGGGTGTGTGTGTGTGTGCGACCACTGTCAGCCTGAGAGTTATCTCTGAGTTACCAGACCTTGCCACGTGGAGGCCAGTGGTTCGTCTTTAAGGTCCACCCCCTTCCCCTCGCCTTCCCCAGGTTCATGTGTCCAGGAATCCATCCGTGGGCCCCCGGATGTCTCCCCTTCCACACTTACCTAAGGTCGGCGGTGCCTTCCCCGGATCAGTGTCTCCAGGATTCCACTTGTGTCACCTCAGGTGGACTCCCTTCCCCACTTCCCCAAAGTCAGCGGTATTCTTGCCTTCCCCAGGTTCATGTATCCAGGAATCCATCGTCTACCGCCAGTGTTCCTTCCCCACTTCCCAAAGGTCAGTCGGTATCTGCCTTCCAGGTTCAGTTCCAGGAATCCATCCGTGCCCCAGATGTCTCCCTTCCCACTTACTAAGGTCGGGTTGCCTTCCCAGTGTATCCAGGAATCCATCCTTGCTCCCGGATGTTTCCCTTCCCCATTACCCAAGGTCAGCTCAACTACACTTCCCAGTTCATGTATCCAGGAATCCATCCGTTCCCCAGTGTTCCTTCCCACTTACCCAAGGATCAGCGGTATTATGCCTTCCCAGGTCATGTTCCAGGAATCCATCCGTGCCCCGGATGTCCCTTCCCCATTACAAGTCAGCGGTGCCTTCCCGGATCAATGTCTCCAGGAGTCCACTTGTGTCACCTCAGGTGGACTCCCTTCCCACTTCCCAGAGTCAGCGGTTGCCACCCCAGTGACCTTGTGGGTGGAAACTTGGTCTTGTCTAGCTGGTCTACGGTAGAGACTGTCCAGGTGGGTGGAATTACTGGAGGTGACACACAGAAAACTGCGTCCAGTAATTACACCCACCAAGACAGCCACGACCGTACACCAGCTAGACGAGACCAAGCTGCCACACAGCTCACCACCCAGGAGAGGCTAATTAAAGAAAATTTTGGACTTCTATTTATGTTGCATTATGATTCTATAGTAAATACATTATTCTTAATTATTTTGCTAAGTAAGTGTGTTTGTGAATGTTTTATTGTAGGAAGATTATTGTCCATGTGTTTATCTATTTATCTACCTCTGTGAAAAAAGCTGTACGTGTTAATTAGTTTTCTTTTTTGTTATTTATAGTTTGTATTTTCATCTTACGCAAAGATCCACAGGAGTACACGCCCACATTTTTTTCAGCCACATTTACGCATCTCCACATATGCAGCCTACACAAACACCACACATTCGTTCTCTGTATCACACATTCGTGCACATAAATGTAAATCAGTGGTAAAATATCCCGACATGTGTGAATAAGACAGTAAGTTAAGTCTGGCATTTACTGAGGACGGAACGTCCTCCAGGACTTTATCAGTCTATTAGGGCTTCATAAAGTCTTCCAGGACTCTATTTACCCGTCAGGGATTCATAAATCTACCTGTACTTTTTTATCAATTAGAGATTGATAGATAAAATATTAGAGCTATCAATCAAAGATTGATAGAAATTGATAGTTTTGTAGAACAAATTAGTTCTACAATCGTATGTTCACTGCAGTGATCTGAAAGCTGCGTTGTCAGCACAGCACTGGATGAATCTACAGACATTCAACATATCCTTCAGCTGGTTATATTTGTTCGCTATGTTACAAACGATGGAAATGTAAAAGAAGAATTCTTAGACCTGATAAGTTTAAAGGAAACCACAGAAGGTATTAACATCAAAAATGTACATAACAATCTTTATTAAATGCTCAACTACCATTAAATAAACTTGTTAGTATTCCAACAGACGGAGCACCAGCTGTGGTAGATCAAAATACTGGCCTAGTTGGGCAATTGACACATGATCTCAACTATCTTGAATGTATCTGTATCCAATGTATCATCCACATTGAGCATTTATTAAGTAAACACTTCAAGATCAACAATGTCATAAACTGCGCTTTAAAAATTGTGAATTTCATTGTGACAAGTGCGAGAACACACGTGAATTTAGAAATTTTATTGAGGATCTGAAGCTTAAAGACAAGTCAAGTGAGCTTTGATTCTACTGTATTGTAAGATGACTGTCAACTACCAGTCTGTTGAATAAGTTTGTTGCTCTTGTTGAACCAGTCATTGTTTTCATGAAAGAAATGAGAGAAATAGCCACAACTAGAAGATCAGGAATGAGTACAGGATGTGATGTTCTTCACACATGTAATGCAACATCTCCAATATTTAAATCTGGCACTTCAAGGAACAAAGTTATTACACAACTTGCCCAGTCAGTTTTCAGAATAATACAAAACTCTTTCAAAGAAATTTGATCACTTTCCCAAACTTAAATTAAGAATAACTACTTTTTCTGATGTTGAAATTAAAGACAGTAAAGTGAAACAATACGAAGGAAACTTAGAAATACTTTATAATGGTTTTGAGAACAGGATTAAGAAACTAAAAAATTAAAGCCATGTTTTCAGTTTCTTGTGAATCCTTCAGTGATTGATGTCATCAACGATGGATGTCCCGTTGTTGCATCTTCAGTGATTGATGTCATCAACGATGGATGTCCTGTTGTTGCACCTTTAGTGATTGATGTCATCAACGATGGATGTCCTGTTGCTGCATCTTTAGTGATTGATGTCATCAACGATGGATGTCCTGTTGTTGCACCTTTAGTGATTGATGTCATCAACGGTGGATGTCCTGTTGTTGCATCTTTTGCCTGGGATGTTGCTTCAGTAGACACAAAGCTTATTGAGATGCAGGAAGATGTGGGTTTGAAGTTAGTACATAAAAACTCATCTCTAACTGACTTTTGGAAACAAATCCCAGAAGCCAAGTGTCCCAGTCTTCACAAAACTGGCTTCCCACTTCTCTCTGTTTTTGGGACAACTTACTGCTGTGAATCTCTCTTCTCTGCAATGAAGTTTATCAAGTCAAAACATGGTGACATCTTCACTAACAGTCACCTCACTGAGCTTCTTAGAACACCTGTGACATCCTATCAGCCAGACTTTAAACTATTAACTGGAAAAATGAAGATTCAATCAAAGTCTTCAACGAGCAGAGATTAAATATATTGTGCTTTGCTGAGTAGGACTATTATATTCTTGTATTTTTTTATTATTTATAAACACTTTTAAAATAATATTTTCTGTGGCTCTTGAACATTCAAAAATATATGAAAAGTAATATACGTGGCTCGTCTTATGGACGAACTTGCCTACCACTGTTCTATACTTTGATTTAAGAAAGGTACACTAGAGCCCATGATGCTGGGAGGAAGTGAATCTGTTAACCCCTAAGTTGAGAAACAGGGCGAGTAATTTTCTCTCTTCTCTCTCTCTCTCTCTCTCTCTCTCTCACACACACACACACACATATGTCCTATGAAGAAAGGTTAAGGGAAATCGGCCTGACGATACTGGAGGACAGGAGTGTTAGGAGAGACATGATAATGACATACAAAATACTGCGTGGAATAGATAAGGTGGACAGAGACAGGATGTTCCAGAGAGGGGACACAGAAACAAGGGGTCACAATTGGAAGTTGAAGACTCAGACGAGTCAAAGGAATGTTAGGAAGTATTTCTTCAGTCATAGAGTTGTCAGGAAGTGGAATAATCTAGCAAGTGATGTAGTGGAGGCAGGAACCATACATAGCTTTAAGACGAGGTATGATAAAGCTCATGGAGCAGGGAGAGAGGGGACCTAGTAGCGGTCAGTGAAGAGGCGGGGCCAGGAGCTAAGTCTCGACTCTTGCAACCACAATTAGGTGAGTACACACACACAAACAAGGGGCCAGGAGCTAGCAACTCACTGGATTTCATTCTCACGTTCTAAACTTTTAACATCAAGTGAAATCTCCTGTTCTTTTCCATCCCTATTTCCAGTCTACAAGGTCTTAAGAACACCCGCCATCCTCTAGATATAAATTTTGTTTAAGTCAAACTAATGCACTTGGCAGTAATCTTGTACACTCTCTTACGCCTTATGTCACTGATGTTTCTGAGTCGTCTCTGTTTCAAGCTCCTCTTGACGTCTCCAGTAGTTTGGCCAACCTGGCCGCTTCCTTTCTGAGGGAATTAAAAACAATAAAAGATGTGTTTGCCTTGCCGACCCTAACAATATTTTATTCCGTTATGTCAGAAATCACAGTCGTCCCATTAACTGGTCCTCTGATTAAACTATCTACGCTTCTTCTAGCCTTCAAAGACGCCGTATTGTTGAATCAACTCTCATAAACAATTTTTCTAACATGACTCTTAGTCCTGGAATTGCTTCTATAGATTCCTGTCTTTCTCAATACATTGTCAAATGTTCTAATCTTCAGAACACTCTGCCTCGTCTTCCACTTCTTTCCTCTTGATCTTGTGTTGTGATCTGTGATGTACATAAGTTAACATATTCTGTATTGTCTGGACACTATGGTGATAATGTTTAGATGGATTGCCACCTAAAAGTTGCATTGATTGATTTGAAAACAAATTAAATCCGTACAGAAACTCCAAACTTAAAATAAGGAAGAAGCAGTGATGAAAAAAGTTCCAGAAATATTGTTTTAGTGAGTATTTAAGTCGTGTTATGAGCTCCAGGAGAAAGTTGTGAGTACAAGTACTGTAAAGTTTAACAATAGTTACGATAACACAAATAATTACTATCAGTTAGTAATTACAAATAAGTAATTAACATTTACACAAACTATACAAAAAATGAGAATGAATTAGAAGGTACACAGCCACACTGTGAGATCCAGCACTGGGACGGTACACAGCCACACTGTGAGATCCAGCACTGGGACGGTACACAGCACACGTGAGATCCAGCACTGGGACGGTACACAGCCACACTGTGAGATCCAGCACTGGGATGGTACACAGCCACACTGTGAGATCCAGCACTGGGACGGTACACAGCCACACTGTGAGATCCAGCACTGGGACGGTACACAGCCACACTGTGAGATCCAGCACTGGGACGGTACACAGCCAACACTGTGAGATCTAGCACTGGGATGGTACACAGCCACACTGTGAGATCCAGCACTGGGATGGTACACAGCCACACTGTGAGATCCAGCACTGGGATGGTACACAGCCACACTGTGAGATCCAGCACTGGGACGGTACACACCACACTGTGAGATCCAGCACTGGGATGGTACACAGCCACACTGTGAGATCCAGCACTGGGACGGTACACAGCCACACTGTGAGATCCAGCACTGGGATGGTACACAGCCACACTGTGAGATCCAGCACTGGGACGGTACACAGCCACACTGTGAGATCCAGCACTGGGATGGTACACAGCCACACTGTGAGATCCAGCACTGGGATGGTACACAGCCACACTGTGAGATCCAGCACTGGGACGGTACACAGCCACACTGTGAGATCCAGTACTGGGAATGTACACAGCCACACTGTGAGATCCAGCACTGGGATGGTACACAGCCACACTGTGAGATCCAGCACTGGGACGGTACACAGCCACACTGTGAGATCCAGCACTGGGATGGTACACAGCCACACTGTGAGATCCAGCACTGGGACGGTACACAGCCACACTGTGAGATCCAGCACTGGGACGGTACACAGCCACACTGTGAGATCCAGCACTGGGACGGTACACAGCCACACTGTGAGATCCAGCACTGGGACGGTACACAGCCACACTGTGAGATCCAGCACTGGGACGGTACACAGCCACACTGTGAGATCCAGCACTGGGATGGTACACAGCCACACTGTGAGATCCAGCACTGGGACGGTACACAGCCACACTGTGAGATCCAGCACTGGGACGGTACACAGCCACACTGTGAGATCCAGCACTGGGACGGTACACAGCCACACTGTGAGATCCAGCACTGGGATGGTACACAGCCACACTGTGAGATCCAGCACTGGGATGGTACACAGCCACACTGTGAGATCCAGTACTGGGACGGTACACAGCCACACTGTGAGATCCAGCACTGGGACGGTACACAGCCACACTGTGAGATCCAGCACTGGGACGGTAAACAGCCACACTGTGAGATCCAGCACTGGGACGGTACACAGCCACACTGTGAGATCCAGCACTGGGACGGTACACAGCCACACTGAGATCCAGCACTGGGACGGTACACAGCCACACTGTGAGATCCAGCACTGGGACGGTACACAGCCACACTGTGAGATCCAGCACTGGGACGGTACACAGCCACACTGTGAGATCCAGCACTGGGACGGTACACAGCCACACTGTGAGATCCAGCACTGGGACGGTACACAGCCACACTGTGAGATCCAGCACTGGGACGGTACACAGCCACACTGTGAGATCCAGCACTGGGACGGTACACAGCCACACTGTGAGATCCAGCACTGGGACCTTGATGGTCACCAGGTCAAACATTACCTTTCTTTCTAATTTCTTTTCCTCTTACTCTCGTGAGATCCTTTTAATATACCTCCATTTGATGAAAGATACATCAAAATACATACCATGTGACGAATGAAATTAAATTAATAAACATATATTTATTAACAATAACCATATTCATGTTTATATTACCTTCTTTATTAATTTTAATGTAGGTTGTTTTGCTCCGATTGTTGTTCAGTCTTTGATATATTTACTTCCATGTGACATTATTTTCGTGACGAATATATGTTGTTTACACACTTTGTACAACACTAAATGTTCTTTATTATTGTCTGGTAAGACAATAATAAAAGTTTCTAAGGTTACGCCAGTCATCACCAGGTATTTTCTTTGTTGATTCACTCACAAAGTGTTTTAAAAACAGTCTAGACTTAACCCAGTCAGTCGCAAGACTCAAGATTTCAAGTGAAACATTTCACACAAGTTGAGTGAAATTTAAATCACACTATGATTATTTTTTGTCAAGAAGTTTCTGTTAGTTGCGTTCAAAGTTTGTTAGTGTGCACAGTGCGCCTTAGTGTGCACAGTGCACCTTAGTGTGCACAGTGCACCTTAGTGTGCACAGTGCACCTTAGTGTGCACAGTGCACCTTAGTGAGCACAGTGCACCTTAGTGCACAGTAGAGCAGCTTTTTCAGTTCATGAAATAACAACCAAATTAATGGTGTGTCTTCAGCTTCAGCCTTTATATCTTCGATGTTGTAGATTAAGTTGTTTTTTTGGCATGTAACACTATACCCACTCTATGTTTCCCTCAGTAAGTTAATATACCTCTACGTGGCATGTTCCAGACATGTTCCAGACATGTTCCAAACATGTTCCAGACATGTTCCAAACATGTTCCAGACATGTTCCAAACATGTTCAAGACATGTTCCAAACATGTTCCAAACATATTCTAGACATTTTCCTAGATTTTTAATTTAAATATGGATTCATTAATTGCATTAATATTTTTCCTGATTTTCAGTAAATTGAGAATGTGTTAACATCAAACTGTTATTAAACTTTATAAAATACAATGTTTAAAGTATAAAACTTTC
Organism: Cherax destructor; assembly: GCA_009830355.1. Taxonomy (NCBI): domain Eukaryota; kingdom Metazoa; phylum Arthropoda; class Malacostraca; order Decapoda; family Parastacidae; genus Cherax; species Cherax destructor. The sequence goes on from WNWK01010876.1 coordinate 61,255, forward strand.
ATACATACATTACTATAACATTGTGGTCAGCAAATATCATGACTTTTATTACTGTTGAGAATATGAAACATTTATAAAAATATTTTATATTTATTATTTATTAACACATCGGCCGATTCCCACCAAGGCAGGGTGGCCCGAAAAAGAAAAACTTTCATCATCATTCACTCCATCACTGTCTTGCCAGAAGGGTGCTTTACACTACAGTTATAAAACTGCAACATTAACACCCTCCTTTAGAGTGCCGGCACTGTACTTCCCATCTCCAGGACTCAAGTCCGGCCTGCCGGTTTCCCTGAATCCTTCATAAATGTTACTTTGCTCACACTCCAACAGCACGTCAAGTATTAAAACCATATGCCTCCATTCACTCCTATCAAATACGCTCAAAATGCTTGCTGGAAGTCCAAGCCCTCGCACACAAAACTTCCTTTACCCCTCCTCCAACCTTCCTAGGCCGACCCCTACCCCGCCTTCCCTCCACTACAGATTTATACACTCGAGTTACTCTGTCTCGTTCCATTCTCTCTACATGTCCAAACCACCTCAACAACCCCTCCTCAGCTCTCTGGACAATCGTTTTGGTAATCCTGCACCTCCTCCTAATTTCCAAACTCCGAATTCCTGCATTATATTCACACCACACATTGACCTCAGACATGACATCTCCACTGCCTCCAGCCTTCTCCTCGTTGCAACATTCATCACCCATGCTTCACACCCATATAAGAGCGTTGGTATAACTATACTCCATACATTCCCCTTTACTTCCATGGACAAGGTTCTTTGTCTCCACAGACCTGAAGTGCTCCACCACCCTTTTCCCCTTATCAATTCTATGATTCACCTCATCCTTCATAGACCCATCCGCCGACATGTCCACTCCCAAATATCTGAATACATTCACCTCCTCCATACTCTCTCCCTCCAATCTGATATCCAATCTTTCGTCACCTATTCTTTTTGTTATCCTCATCACCTTACTCTTTCCTATATTCACTTTCCAATTTTCTTCTTTTACACACCCTACCAAATTCATCCACCAACCTCTGCAGCTTCTCTTCAGAATCTCCCAAAGCACAGTGTCATCAGCAAAAAGCAACTGTGACAACTCCCACTTTGTATTTGCTTTTATCTTTTAGCCCAACACCTCTTGCCAAGACCCTCGCATTCACTTCTCTTACAACCCCATCTATAAATATATTGAACAACCACGGTGACATCACACATCCTTGTCTAAGGCCCACTTTTACTGGGAAATAGTCCCCTTCTCTCCTACACACTCTAACCTGAGCCTCACTATCCTCATAAAACTCTTCACTGCTTTCAGTAACCTTCCTCCTATTCCATACACCTGCAACATCTGCCACATTGCCCCCTATCTACCCTATCATACGACTTTTCCAAATCCATAAATGCCACAAAAACATCTTTACCCTTATCCAAATACTGTTCACCTATATGTTTCACTGTAAACACTTGGTCTACACACCCCCTACCTTTCCTAAAGCCCCTTGTTCATCTGCTATCCTGCTTTCTGTTTTACTCTTAATTCTTTCAATAATAACTCTACCATACACTTTACCAGGTACACTCAACAGACTTATTCCCATAATTTTTGCACTCCTTTTGTCCCCTTTGCCTATACAAAGGAACAATACACGCTCTCTGCCAACCTCAGGTACCCACCCTCTTCCATACATTTATTAAATAATAGCACCAACCACTATAAAATTATATCCCCACCTGCTTTTAACATTTCTATCTTTATCCCATCAATCCCAGCCGCCTTACCCCTTTCATTCTACCCACTGCCTCACGAACTTCCCCTACACCCACAACTGGCTCTTCCACACTCCTACAAGATGTTATTCCTCCTTTCCCTACACACGAAATCACAGCTTCCCTGTCTTCATCAACATTTAACAAATCCTCAAAATATTCTCTCCATCTTCCCCGATACCTCTAACTTTCCATTTAATAACTTCCCTCCTATTTTTAACTGTCAAATCCATTTGTTCTCTAGGCTTCCTCAACTTATTAATCTCATTCAAAACTTTTCTTATTTTCAACAAAATTTGCTGATAACATCTCACCAATTTCATCTGCCTTTTTTTTACTGCTTCACCACTTTTAACCTCTTTTTCTCTCCATATACTCTTCCTCCTTGCATCACTTCTACTTTGTAAAACCTCTCATATGCTAACTTTTTTCTCCCTTACTACTCTCTTTACATCATCATTCCACCAATCGCTCCTCTTCCTCCCGCACCCACTGCCTGTAACCACAAACTTCTGCTGAACACTCTAACACTACATTTTTAAATCTACCCATACATTTTCGACCCATTGCCTACAATTCACTAGCTCATCTATCCTCCAATAGTTGTTTATAACTTACCCTAACTGCCTCCCTTTTAGTTTATAAACCTTCACCTCTCTTTACTTACTGATTCTATTTTCTTGTATCCCATCTACCTTACTCCCACTGTAGCTATAACTAAAAAGTGATCTGATATATCTGTAGCCCTCTATAAACATGTACATCCTGAAGTCTACTCAACAGTCTTTTATCTACCAATATTAGTCCAACAAACTACCGTCTTTTACGCCTCTACATCATATCTTCAACTTTATTTATCTCTTTTTTTAAAATGTATACTTAACCAAACCCTTTTATACAAAGTTCAATCAAAGGCTCCCATTATCATTTACACCTGCACCCCAAACTTACCTACTACACCTCTCTGCATGTTTCTCCCACTTTAGCATTTAGGTCCCCTACCACAATTACTTCATTTGGTTAAAAGTTCCTATACATTCGCTTAACATCTCCCAAAATCTCTCTCTACACTCCTCTCTTCTCCAGGTGCATACACGTTTATTATGACCCACTTTTCGCATCCGACCCTTATTTTAACCACATAATCCTTGAATTTACACATTTATATTCCCTCTTTTCCTTCCATAAACTGATCCTTCAACATTATTGCTACCCCTTCCTTAGCTCTAACTCTCTCAGATACTCCTGACTTAATCCCATTTATTTCTCCCACTGAAACTCGCCTACCCCCTTCAGCTTTGTTTCTGCTTAGGTTGCGGACATCCAAACTTCTTTTCATTCATAACATCGGCAATCATCTCTTTCTTATCATCGCACTACATCCACGCACATTCAGACAACCTAATTTTATAAAGTTTTTCTTCTTCTCGTTTTTAGTAGATTTGTACAGGAGAAGGGGTTACTAGCCCATTGCTCCCGGCATCTTAGTCGCCTCATACGACAACTTGCCATGGTTTACGGAGGAAAGATTCTTTTCCACTTCCCATGGACAATAGAGAAAATAAAAAGAACAAGAGCTATTAAGAAAAGAAGAAAACCCTAGATGTGTGTTGTATATATATGCATGTGTATGCCAGTGTAGTGTGACCTAAAGTGTAAGTAGAAGTAGCTAGATATACCGTTCAGCGTGTTTATGAGGACAGAAAAAGACACCAGCAATCCTACCATCATGTAAAACAGTTTCAGGTTTCTGTTTCACAGTCACCTGGCAGGACGGTAGTACCTCCCTGGGTGTGTCTACCAACCTACTACCTTATAAAAATAATGAAACAATAATATATCATTATTTCAGATGACGTATAATTCAAGAAAGCAAATTTGTGTTGCCGCCGTCAGTAAAAATTTTGGCGGTTTAATTTATGATTTATTATAACTGACGATAAGATAACAGAAACTCAAAGATAATTTGAGAACAACAATGATAGAAGGAGACGAGGTGGTCAGGTTGAGTCATGGATCACCACAGACAGTTGAGTCATCGATCACCACAGACAGTTGAGTCATGGATCACCACAGATAGTTGAGTCATGGATCACCACAGACAGTTGAGTCATGGATCACCACAGACAGTTGAGCCATGGATCACCGCAGACAGTTGAGTCGGATCACCACAGCAGTGGAGCAGCGGATCACCTGCAACAGTTGAGCAGATCACCACAGACAGTTGAGTTATGGATCACTGCAGACAGTTGAGTCATGGATCACCACAGACAGTTGAGTCAGCGATCACTGCAGACAGTTGAGTCATGGATCACCACAGACAGTTGAGTCATGGATCACCGCAGACAGTGAGTCATGGATCACCACAGACAGTTGAGTCATGGATCACCACAGACAGTTGAGTCATCGATCACCACAGACAGTTGAGCTGGATCACCGCAGACAGTTGAGTCAATGGGATCACCACAGACAGTTGAGGCTCATGGATCACCACAGACAGTTGAGTCATGGATCACACAGACAGTTGAGTCATGGATCACCACAGACAGTTGAGTCATCGATCACCACAGACAGTTGAGTCATGGATCACCACAGACAGTTGAGTCACTGGATCACCACAGACAGTTGAGTCATGGATCACCACAGACAGTTGAGTCATCGATCACCACAGACAGTTGAGTCATCACTGCAGACAGTTGAGTCATGGATCACCACAGACAGTTGAGTCATGGATCACCGCAGACAGTTGAGTCATGATCACCACAGACAGTTGAGTCATGGATCACCGCAGACAGTTGAGTCATGGATCACCACAGACAGTTGAGTCATGGATCACCACAGACAGTTGAGTCATCGATCACCACAGACAGTAGAGTCATGGATCACCGCAGACAGTTGAGTCATGGATCACCACAGACAGTTGAGTCATGGATCACCACGACAGTTGAGTCCATGGATCACCACAGACAGTTGAGTCAGGATCACCACAGACAGTTGAGTCATGGATCACCACAGACAGTTGAGCCGCGGATCACCACAGACAGTAGAGTCATGGATCACCGCAGACAGTTGAGTCATGGATCACCGCAGACAGTTGAGTCAAGGATCCCACAGACAGTTGAGTCATGGATCACTGCAGACAGTTGAGCTCTGGATCACCACAGACAGTTGAGTCATGGATCACCACAGACAGTTGAGTCATCGATCACCACAGACAGAGGTCATGATCACGCAGACAGTTGAGCCATGGATCACCACAGACAGTTGAGTCATGGATCACCACAGACAGTTGAGTCATCGATCACCACAGACAGTTGAGTCATGGATCACCACAGACAGTTGAGTCATGGATCACCACAGACAGTTGAGTCATGGATCACCACAGACAGTAGAGTCATGGATCACGCACAGTTGAGTCATGGATCACCACAGACAGTAGAGTCATGGATCACTGCAGACAGTTGAGCCATGGATCACCCACAGACAGTAGAGTCTGGATCACCGCAGACAGTTGAGTCATGGATCACCACAGACAGTTGAGTCATGGATCACCACAGACAGGTGAGTCAGCAGTTCAAGTCTACTCGTGTACACATCACTTTGTTATTTTATAAGTATTTTGTTATTATTGTGTGCTTTCATATTCACACTGTGGAAGTAATACAAAAACTTATGAATAAAAAAAGACCTAAGTATTAGACACCAAATGGTATAAGAATATGTATTTACAATTTATATTTGAACTAGTGCAAAATAAGTTTAATTATTGCTTCAAATGTTCTGTTTCTCATTTCATTAATAATCTTTGGTATGTAAATAGGTTATTATACAATCTCTATATTCCTCATTATTCAGACAATCAAGGACAGGGTGAAGAGGTGACAAAAAACTGACCACATGTTTTCCATTTAGTTTAATCACCATCAGGGGTACATGCCAAAATTTGCAAAAGAATAAAACCGCCTAAGCCTGGCTACTACAATATCAGTAAATATGTTTATCAACAGTCATACTTCAATGATTTATAGATCATTAAACTTAAAATGAATTCCGGAATCAGATCTATTATTTATTTTCTTTTAAAGATACAAATAATGTAAAATATTTGTATCATTAGGGGTTTTTTTGATCGTGAAGTAACTTTACCAAAAAAATTCCCCTTTATTAGAAAGTTATTATAATTATACCAGAGATACAGAGATCAATTTTTTATACATAGTATCACCATAAATGCATAGACTATACCTTTTTAATTGTTAAAAGGGGAAAAAGACCACAGAAACATGAATAAATTCAATTTGCAAATTAAAACTAATTTTAAAAAGAAAAAAAAAATAACTGGGCCCCACCATGGTGGTAACCGGGAAAGGGGAAGGTTTTTTCCTTTTGGCTGGACTACGGACCCCGACCATTCCCGGTGAACGTATTTACAGGGCGCAGATTTTTGTGTGCCCTCCTCCAATTTTAACCGTCTGATATAATGATTTTAAAACATTTGTTCTAGTATTTATATGGCCAATTTCTTGGGTTCACATTTGAAAAATTGTTCCTCTTGAGGAAATGCCGTGTTTGGGGGGTTTACAGTTTCAAGTCACTCAAGGGTCAATAACCATTTTGTTAGTTTAAAACGAGTGTGTGTAAAGCGTAGAACACAACTAACAGAGTCCCCCAAACACTTTTTTCCAAAAAAAACAGAAAATAAG
>WNWK01010877.1:0-67725 GCA_009830355.1 Cherax destructor
AACTACAACACTCAGAAGCCCGAGGTCCAACTACAACACTCAGAAGCCCGAGGTCCAACTACAGCACTCAGAAGCTCGCGGTCCAACTACAACACTCAGAAGCTCCGCGGTCCAACTACAACACTCAGAAGCCCGCGGTCCAACTACAACACTCAGAAGCCCGCGGTCCAACTACAACACTCAGAAGCCCGCGGTCCAACTACAACACTCAGAAACCCGCGGTCCAACTACAACACTGAGAAGCCCGCGGTCCAACTACAACACTCGGAAGCTCCGCGGTCCAACTACAACACTCAGAAGTCCGCAGTCCAACTACAACACTCAGAAGCCCGCGGTCCAACTACAACACTCAGAAGCCCGCGGTCCAACTACAACACTCAGAAGCCCGCGGTCCAACTACAACACTCAGAAGCCCGCGGTCCAACTACAACACTCAGAAGCTCCGCGGTCCAACTACAACACTCAGAAGCCGGTCCAACTACAACACTCAGAAGCCCGCGGTCCAACTACAACACTCAGAAGCCCGCGGTCCAACTACAACACTCAGAAGCTCCGCGGTCCAACTACAACACTCAGAAGCCCGAGGTCCAACTACAACACTCAGAAGCCCGAGGTCCAACTACAACACTCAGAAGCCCGAGGTCCAACTACAACACTCAGAAGCCCGCGGTCCAACTACAACACTCAGAAGCTCGCAGTCCAACTACAACACTCAGAAGCCCGCGGTCCAACTACAACACTCAGAAGCTCGCGGTCCAACTACAACACTCAGAAGCCCGCGGTCCAACTGCAACACTCAGAAGCCCGCGGTCCAACTACAACACTCAGAAGCTCGCGGTCCAACTACAACACTCAGAAGCCCGCGGTCCAACTACAACACTCAGAAGCCCGCGGTCCAACTACAACACTCAGAAGCTCGCGGTCCAACTACAACACTCAGAAGCCCGCGGTCTAACTACAACACTCAGAAGCTCGCGGTCCAACTACAACACTCAGAAGCCCGCGGTCCAACTACAACACTCAGAAGCCCGCGGTCCAACTACAACACTCAGAAGCTCGCGGTCCAACTACAACACTCAGAAGCCCGCGGCCCTAACTACAACACTCAGAAGCTCGCGGTCCAACTACAACACTCAGAAGCCCGCGGTCCAACTACAACACTCAGAAGCTCGCGGTCCAACTACAACACTCAGAAGCCCCGCGGTCCAACTACAACACTCAGAAGCCAGAGGTCCAACTACAACACTCAGAAGCTCGCGGTCCAACTACAACACTCAGAAGCCCGCGGTCCAACTACAACACTCAGAAGCTCGCGGTCCAACTACAACACTCAGAAGCTCGCGGTCCAACTACAACACTCAGAAGCCAGAGGTCCAACTACAACACTCAGAAGCCCGAGGTCCAACTACAACACTCAGAAGCCCGAGGTCCAACTACAACACTCAGAAGCCCGCGGTCCAACTACAACACTCAGAAGCTCGCAGTCCAACTACAACACTCAGAAGCCCGCGGTCCAACTACAACACTCAGAAGCTCGCGGTCCAACTACAACACTCCAACACTCAGAAGCCCGCGGTCCAACTACAACACTCAGAAGCCCGCGGTCCAACTACAACACTCAGAAGCTCGCGGTCCAACTACAACACTCAGAAGCCCGCGGTCCAACTACAACACTCAGAAGCCCGCGGTCCAACTACAACACTCAGAAGCCCGCGGTCCAACTACAACACTCAGAAGCCCGCGGTCCAACTACAACACTCAGAAGCTCCGGATTCGGACCGCGGGCCGCCAATTGAGCAGCCCTGGTCTAGGACTATGAATCGAGGATAGGACTACATGTGATACATGCCTACTTCTGCTTCCAGAGCTACGCCTCTTCTTGCTAAACATCGGATTTTTTTTTAGTAAATAATGATGTCGTACAAATATATTTACAGTTTTCACGAAAAACAATAATCACACAGTAGAACATACTAAATTAATATCTGATCTTTTAACCCGTCTGTCATCAACGAGTTCACTCATTTTACCTTTTTATAATAATATTAATAATAACGGGTGGGGATAGAACCCATAGCGAGTGAGTTGTAAAAGTCCAGACCAATGTGTAAGCCGCTGGGTCAGCTGACTACAACAACAATAAGAAATTAAGACACATGTGCAACATCTGGGTATCTTTATAGTAGACGTTTCGCCCTCCAGTGGCTTTATCAATACAAAATCTTTTGTATATAGTTCTACTCTCTTCATATTATGTCCTAGGATTTTGTATTGATAAAGCCAATGGATGGCGAAACGTCTACTATAAGTGTCTTAATTTCATATTGTCGGTATTGTATACCTTTCTTGTACAACAACAATAAGATTCATCCAACTAGGTATATTTCTATAGACTCAGCGTCTCCAAACTTTTCACTACGAGGGTCACATCGTATATTTTACACATTTTCGCTGTCCAAATGAAAAAAAATCAGTCTTATAAATAAATGTAAATGAATGAATAAAATTTAATTGAATAAGTTTTATTTGTATCCTTCTTGTAATGAGAAATATGACAGTTACTAAGAAACAATATCTTGCTCACACTGAGAAATATGACAGTTACTAAGAAACAATATCTTGCTCACACTGAGAAATATGACAGTTACTAAGAAACAATATCTTGCTCACACTGAGAAATGATATAGGAGTAAAAATGTAAACACAAGTCAGTGCTCTGACAGTATAATCAATTACTGAACTGTAGATGAGAAAACCTCTCACAAGGTTAATGGGAATGATGGAATTGGATTTTTAGTTTCAAAATATTGCTGAACTGAAGTGTCAAGTTTGTGGAGACAATTATTAGAAATGACTTCAAATGCTCATCAGATAAATTTGTGACATATTTGGACATGACAAACTTCATTTTTGAAAATGTTTGTTTACAAAGGTACGCTGTACAAAAAAAAAACTGATACGAATCCACAAGCAAATCGCTACAGACTTGGAAACTGATCAGGCAGTAAAGATATATAAAACTGGATCAGATTTCCTTCTATATACTTTCAGTTTGTCATCTGACTGGAGATCGATAATTTTCATTTGAAACTGACTTGGGAGTGTTTCAACAATCTTCTTTATTTCATCTGTTTTTTTTCCATCAAGATCAGAAAATCGTTTCAGTAATTGTTTTTGCAAGTCATTAATGATTTCTGTTGCAAATGAAGAGGGAAATTCTGCTTCACTTTCTTCATGATTTTTTTCAAAAGATGGGAAATGAACCAAGTTAGAATCTTTCAGCTGTCCTTCAAACAGCATCAGTTTTGCCCTGAATACCTTGACATGTGTGAATAGATCACATATCAAATTTGTTTCACCTAGCAACTTCAGATTCAATCGATTCATATGGCTTGTCACGTCTACAAAAAATGCCAATTTCCAAAGCCAGTCAGAGTTTGATAACAGTGGTCCAGGTCGAGTGTTCTATGTGAAAAATCAATTTCTTTTCTGAGCTGAAAGAACCATGATAGAACCTTTTGCTGCATAATAAGGCAAGTTAACGAACTCAGAATCAGTTTCTTTCAGAAAATCACGAAAATGGTGATGATTAAGCCCGTGAGATCGAATGAAATTTACTGCTGAGCCAACAAGTTTCAGAAGGTAAGACATATCCACATATAGGCCACACAATGTTTGATGATGGATAACACAATGCACAAACATGGACCTTGATAATCCACCATCCTCATGAGCTTTGGTGATTTGTCTAACCAAACCTTCATCCCAGACATAGTCTTTCCTCTATCAGTTGTCACACATTGCTGTTTATTCTTTAACGATGTCTTCTCCGGTTCTTGTGCCGTTCATGCTATGCATTGATGCTAGTTCTTATGTGACATTAAATTCACTGTCGACGCCACGGATGAATACTAAGAGCTGTGATGTGTCAACCACATCTTTCGATTCATCAAGTGACAGAGAATCAACTTGAAAATGTCTTGCTTTATCTGCAATATTGATGAAGTATATTTCTTCTCACATCACCAGTTTTATGAGCAACAGTATTTGGCGAAAGACAAAATTTGTTTTTCTGTTTCCATCATACACTCTTCAAACAGATTTCTATCAGTGAATGGCTTTCCTCTTGCAGCTAAAGCGTAGTTACTTTTTAACTGGCTCTGGTTAAAGCTTCATTTTCAGCTCTTTTGGCAACCAACACCACCTACCTGACCCATAGTCAGGTCTAATTCCCTACTCTATTTCCTAACCAAAACTTTCCTACACACTCTCTAAATCTAAACTTATCCAATTTAAATAATTTACTACATATTCTCTCTTGGATGTCCTCACGACCTTATTTATGTCTCATCTGTTAATACCCATCTTCCATTTATACACTTCAGTTACGTCTTCCCTCATTCTTCATCTTACAAGAGAATGTATTTTAAGAATTTTCAATCTTTCTTCATAAGGAAGGTTTCTTATTGTATTAACGTTAGTACGTAGAATTACCGACAATACGTTAAGTAAAAGGACACAAATGCTATGTCGGCTTGACAAAGCTCCTGGAGAGTGAAACGTTGCCACAATAAAATGTTACAATAGTTGCACTTATGTTGTTTTAATTAACAAGGTTTCTTTTGCAATGGATTTTTTTTGTCATTCTTTGTTGAATGTTTTCTAACGAATTTATATCCTTATAATAAATAAATATAAATTTATATCCTGATAATAAATGAATACAAATTTATAAACTTATAATAAATGAATACAAATTTATATCCTTATAATAAATGAATACAAATCCACATGTGGAAGTATTTGCCAAATGTGATACCACCTACGACTGCTTCATCTCACCTGTCTACAGTATAAAAATAACCTTTTTTTACACATATATTTTTTTCAAAATTTATTGACTGATTACATCGACTCCAGGCTGAGGGACTGACTACCTCAAACTCTTTCTGATCTAGGATTTAATTAGAAGGTATAGGCCAGCAATAGACATTATTAGGAAGAAGTAAGGGAGCCCTTTTACATGTGGCATTTTGCCACATATGACTGTCCAGAGCAATTGGCATAAATTGCTGGCTGGACAAACACTGTAAGGATAATTCAGTACCCTTCATTGACAACTGGGACCACTTCTATGGCCCAAACGACATGTATGCCAGGGATGGGGTTCACTTATCCAGGGCAGGTGTGGGTTTTCTAGCTAGCTCAGTTGAGGATGTTGTTAGGGCTTTAAACTAGGATTAATTAGAGGTATGGGTTTAGGAATGGAAAATAATGAGTATCGAAATATTGATTTAAGCTTTGGTATCAAAAATGTTAACAATAACAGTCATCGAGTAACACAGGGTAATGATAGTAGCAGAAATTGTGTGATAGAAAATCTGAATAGGAAAAAGGTTCACAAGAAAAAACACATTAATGAATTTTATACTAACTGTCGAAGCGCCAGAAATAAAATTAATGAATTACCTTTGGTAGCATGTGCTGGGAACTTCGATGTCATTGCAATAACTGAAACATGGTTTGATTTAAAGAGTCGGGATATGATTGCTGAGTGTCATATTCAAGTGTTTAAGTTGTTCCATGTAGATAGATATAACAGAAAAGAGGGTGGAGTTGCATTATATGTACGAGAAAATATAAATTGTTGCATAAAAACAGGTATAAAAATAGATGGATAAGTAACAAAATCTGTTTGGGTAGAGTTTGAAGAAGATTAAGAAAAACTAATTCTAGGTGTAATACACCGACCTCCATGCTTAGATCACGATAGAGGGAGACTTCTTTGGGACGAAATTGTTAGGGGTTCTTGACACAATAACGTAGTGATAGTAGGGGATTTTAACTTTAGTCAAATTGACTGGACTTCTTTGACCGGTAGTCTGGAGTCCAGTGACTTTATGGAAGTAGTTCAGGACTGTTTTTTGAATCATTGTATAACAGAACCCTCCAGAGGTCATAATTTGCTCGACCTAGTCTTGTCAAATAAAGAAACCCTCATAAATAATCTGCAGATCACTGAAGAGCTTGGCCCAAGTGATCACAAATCCAGGAGGCTAAAGCATCTATCAGGGGAGAAAAGAGGAATTTATAAGCGCATCAGAAGACTAGAGGTTAACCTTATTGACCAATATGTTCAGTTTAAAGGAAAAGGAAAAAAGGAGATTAGAAAAGCTAAACGTGACTATGAAATAAGAGTTGCTAATGAGTCACCTTGAAGAACATAATTTGTTTAATGAATCTCAGCATGGGTTCACGAGAGGTCGTTCCTGCTTGACAAATTTACTGACGTTCTTCAATAAAACATTTGAGGCAGTAGACAGTGATAAAGAATATGATATAGTTTACTTGGATTTCAGTAAGGCCTTCGATAGAGTACCTCACAAGAGACTCTTAAGAAAGGTGGCAGCTCATGGTATAGGAGGTAAAGTTCTAGCATGGATAGAGGCATGGCTTACCAATAGAAAGCAGAGTTTCCATTAATGGGGTCAAATCTGAATGGGGACTGGTCACTAGTGGCGTTCCACAAGGATCAGTTTTAAGCCCATTGTTGTTCATAATTTACATTAATGACATTGATGAAGGAATTACATGAGTAAATTTGCTGATGATACAAAAATAGGCCGTATGATTCATTCTGAGGAGGATACCAGTGAAGTTCAGGAGGATATGGACAAATTAATGTAACTAAAGAATTGGTTTGAAAAGTGGCACATGAAGTACAATGTGGACAAGTATAAAGTCCTAGTCCTTGGAAATGAAAATAACCCTCGTAGTTATAAACTAGGTGAAGTAGAGCTTGATCATACAAAATGTAGACTTGGGAGTCATGGTAAGCAGAAATCAGGGAATCAGTGAGAAAAACAGTGAAGTCCCAGTGTTGTAATATTATGAGTTCTAGGGGAACTAGTAATAATCAGAATAAGGTGGATACTGGAAAGCTAGTGGCACTAGATGACAAGGACAGTAATAGGAGTTAAATTAGACACATATGCAACACTTGGGTATCTTTATTGAGGAAAATGTTTCGCCACACAGTGGCTTCATCAGTCCAATACAAAGTAGAAAGTTGAAAGGAGAGTAGGAGTTTGAGGTAATCAGTCCCTCGGCCTGGAGTTGATGTGTTTAGTCCATCAATCTTGAAGCAAGTACAGCATTGGGAAAATAGAAGTTCCTTATATACTGTAGACAGGTGAGACGAAGCAGGAGAAGGCGGGGTCATAGTGGTCATGTGTCTAATTTAACAACTTGTCGGTTCTTTGGACAGTAATAGGTATAGTGGAAAAACAGAAATGAGCAGGAAGGGTATATATTATAGTAATTGTCGGAGTGCTAGGAATAAGATGGACGAGTTGAGATTAGTTGCTAGTGCAGGTAACATTGATGTATTTGCCATAACTGAGACATGGTTTAATTCGAGAAATCGGGAAATGCCTGCCGAATGTCACATTCAGGGTTTTAAATTGTTCCAAGTAGAAAGAAGTATTGGGAAGGGGGGTGGGGTGGAACTCTATGTCCGTGATCATTTAAATTGTTGCATAAAAACGGGTATAAAGTCTGAAATAATACATACAGAGTCTGTCTGGATAGAATTTTCATAGGAATGTCAAAAATTGATTTTAGGCGTGATATACCGTCCTCCAAACTTAGATAGGGAACAAAGGAGACTACTTTGGGAGGAAATTGTAAAGGCCACAAGGCACGATAACGTAGTAATTCTAGGGGACTTTAACTTTAGTCAGATTGATTGGAATTTATTGACAGAGAATTTAGAATCTAACGACTTTTTAGAAGTAGTTCAGGATTGTTTTTTGAAGCAGTTTGTGACAGAACCTACAAGGGGAAATAACCTACTTGACTTGGTTCTGGCAAACAAGGAAACCCTTGTTAATAATTTAGAAATTACAGAGGAACTCGGCAAAAGCGACCACAAATCAATTACCTTTAGCATTGAATGGATGTATGATAGTAGGGATAATTCAGTAACGGTCCCAGATTTTTGCTTAGCAGATTACAAAGGGCTTAGGGAATACTTATCATCTGTGGACTGGGGTAACGAAGACAGCTATCAATATGACAGCTTTCTTAACACTATACGGGCTGCCCAAAGAACATTTATCCCTTATAAAGAAATTAAATAAAGTAGAAATTACCCAAAATGGATGAATAATAGGCTCAAATATCTTTTAGAACAGAAGAAAGGAATTTATAGGCGCATAAAAAGAGGTGAGGGTCATCTCATAAATCAGTATACTGACATTAAGAGAGACGTTAAAAAAGGGATAAGAATAGCTAAACGGGACAATAAAATTAAAGTTGCTAGGGATTCAAAAACTAACCCCAAAAGTTTTTTCAAGGTTTATAGAACAAAAGTTAGAAATAAGATAGGTACCCTTAAAAATAACTATGGGCATCTTACTGACAAGGAGAATGATATGTGCTCTATTTATAATAATTATTTTCTCTCGGTTTTCACACAGGAAGACATTAATAATATCCCAGTAATTAATTTTTACAGAGGCCCAGAAGAAGATAAATTATGTAATATCACAGTCACTAGCGAAATGGTTATGAAACAACTAGACCGACTGAAACAAAATAAATCGCCTGGTCCTGATGAGCTTTTTGGAAGGGTTCTTATGGAATGCAAAATGGAACTCTGTGAACCATTATCTAACATTTTTAATTTATCTCTTCACACAGGTGTAGTGTCTGATATGTGGAAGATGGCTAATGTAATTCCTATTTTTAAAGCAGGGGACAAGTCACTACCGTCAAATTACCGCCCAATAAGCCTGACCTCAATTGTAGGCAAATTACTAGAATCAATTATAGCTGATATTATTAGAAACCATCTAGATAACCATAATTTGATTAATGATACTCAGCATGGATTCACGAGGGGCCGTTCCTGCCTATCTAATTTATTAACCTTCTTCAGTAAAGCTTTTGAGGCTGTTGATCATGATAAAGAATTCGATATTGTTTATTTAGACTTTAGTAAGGCTTTTGATAGAGTACCGCACCAGAGACTGTTAAAGAAAGTGGCAGCTCATGGCATTGGGGAAAAGTGCTGTCATGGATCGAGTCATGGCTCACCAATAGGAAGCAGAGAGTGTGCATAAATGGGGTTAAATCCGAATGGAGACTTGTAACAAGTGGTGTTCCACAGGGATCAGTCTTAGGCCCATTGTTATTTATAATATATATCAATGACCTTGATGAGGGAATTACTAGTGATATGAGCAAATTCGCCGACGACACGAAGATAGGTAGGATAATTGATTCAAACATAGATGTCATAGAACTTCAGGAAGATTTAGACAAACTTAATTCGTGGTCAGAAAAGTGGCAGATGCAGTTCAATGTAGATAAATGCAAGGTTCTGAAGCTCGGGAGTGTCCATAACCCTAGCACTTATAAGTTAAATAACGTAGAACTTAGCCATACAGATTGCGAGAAGGACTTGGGGGTGATGGTAAGCATCAAACTTAAACCAAGACAGCAATGCCTAAGCGTAAGTAATGAGGCAAATAGATTACTGGGATTTATATCAAGAAGTGTTAGCAACAGAAGTCCAGAGGTTGTATTACAGCTTTATACATTATTAGTAAGGCCTCACCTAGATTACGCAGCTCAGTTCTGGTCTCCATATTACAGAATGGACATAAATTCGTTAGAAAATATTCAGCGTAGAATGAGTAAATTAATACATAGCATTAGAAATCTTCCTTACGAAGAAAGATTGAAGACCCTTAAATTACATTCACTTGTAAGACGTAGAATGAAAGGAGACATGATCGAGGTATTCAAGTGGAAAATGGGTATTAACAAAGGGGATATTAATAAGGTCTTGAGGGTATCTCTCCAAGAGAGAACCCGTAATAATGGATTCAAGTTAGATAAGTTTAGATTTAGAAAGGATATAGGAAAGTATTGGTTTGGAAATAGTGTAGTTGATGAGTGGAACAGTCTGCCTAGTAGGGTTATTGAAGCAAGGACCTTGGGTAGTGGTGGTTTTGATAAGGACCTGCCTTGTATGGGCCAGTAGGCCTTCTGCAGTGTTCCCCTATTCTTATGTTCTTATGTTCTTAGTAATACAATAAGGTAAAACAATCAATTTGCACATGAGTAAAAGGTGATAAAACAATTACATGGGTAGTATAAAAATAGGTTAGACAAATATTTCTGCTGGAGGTTGGAATAGAGAAGGCCTGTAGGAGTGTTCCACATCTACGATGTGCTTGTGTTGAATCAGCAGGAGAGACTATGTGATGGTAGGGTTTACTGTTTTCAGGAGGATTCTTGCTAAGACTTCAGAGATGGTGAAGCTGCCTTTGTTTTGTTTGTGTTAGAAACAGCGATAAGTGCTGATTCAAGGCACTTGCGTCTACGGAAATTAGTTTCTTTGATTACTAGTCGGGCGTCTTTGAATTTCATGAGATGATTGTTGGAATTCCGGTGTTGTACGCAGGCGTTGTTCAGGTTATCGTTCCTACATGCATTAATGTGTTCATTGAGGCGTGTTCCGAGGTGATCTGTACTTAGCTCAGAGGTGATCTGTACTTAGCTCAGTGAGGACGTGTCTAGGGTTCTCTGTGGACTGAACCACTTTTGCTCTGTGAAGTGAACCAAGATGCCGTCCATTGAGCAACTTTACCAGCAGCTTAAGGAGGAATTGAGGGTAGCGAAGCTTGAGATTCGGCGATTGACGGAGGAAAACAAGAGGATTCGTAGTAGTCCTCCTGTTGTGAGTCCTCAGGTCAAGAAGGGAACCTGGGCAGTGGCCGGACTTCATGGAACGAAGTTGAAGATCAAGAAAACGAATGGAGAGGTAGAAACGATGAAGAAGAAGAAAGAGACTGCTGTGGAAACTGTTGTGGAAACATCGAACACCTTCTCCGTGCTACCCGATGAATGTGAGTCGACTACTGGGAACGTCACGACGAACGACACCAAGGAAGGTAAAAACATTGTTATTGTTGGGGATAGCCAGGTTAGGTATATGGATAGGGCATTCTGCTTGAAGGATAGGAGTAGGAGACAGAGGGTTTGCTTTCCTGGGGCTGGGATGGAGGATATTGTTAGCCGGCTTGACAACATCATGAACGGTAATGGGATCAATCCTATTATCTGCCTCAGTGCTGGAGGCAATGATGTAGGCAAGCGTAGAAGTGAGGATTTAGTTAGAAGGTACAGGACACCAATAGACATAATTAGGAAGAAAGGGGGGGCGCCCTGTTATATGTGGCATTTTGCCAAGAAGGGGTGTTGGAAATGAATGGCTGTCCAGAGCGATTGGTATAAATTGCTGGCTGGACAAACACTGTAAGGATAATGCAGTCCCATTCATTGACAACTGGGACCACTTCTATTGCCGAAATGACATGTATGCCAGGGATGGGGTTCACTTATCCAGGGAAGGTGTAGGATTTCTCGCTAGCTCAGTTGAGGATGTTGTTAGGGCTTTAAACTAGGATTAGTTAGAGGTATGGGTTTAGGAATGGTAAATAATGAGGGCCAAATTATTGATTCAGGCTTTGATATCATAAATCTTAACAATAACAGTAATCGAGTAACACAGGGTAATGACAGTAACAGAAATTGTGTAAAACAAAAGCTGAAAAAGGTTCAAAAGAAGATACATGTCAATGTATTTTATACTAACTGTCGAAGCGCCAGAAATAAAATTAACGAATTACGTTTGGTAGCATGTGCTGGGAACTTTGATGTCATTGCAATAACTGAAACATGGTATAATACCAAGAGTCGGGATATGATTGCTGAGTGTCATATTCAGGGGTTTAAGTTGTTCCATGTAGATAGATATAATGGGAAAGGGGGTGGAGTTGCATTATACGTACGAGAAAATATAAATTGCTGCATAAAAATAGATGGATCATTAACAGAAGCTGTTTGGGTAGAGTTTCTAGAAGGTCAAGAAAAACTGATTCTAGGTGTAATATACCGACCTTCAGGCTTGGATCATGATAGAGGGAGACTTCTTTGGGACGAAATTGTTAGGGCTTCTAGACACAATAACGTAGTGATAGTAGGGGATTTTAACTTTAGTCAAATTGACTGGACCTCTTTGACCGGTAATCTGGAGTCCAGTGACTTTATGGAAGTAGTTCAGGACTGTTTTCTGAAGCAGTGTGTGACGGAGCCTACCAGAGGTAATAATTTGCTCGACCTAGTCTTGTCAAATAAAGAAACCCTTGTAAATAATCTGGAGATCACTGAAGAGCTTGGAGCTAGTGATCACAAATCCATTACTTTAATATTACCTGGGAATATGAGAATAGGGATAATACGGTAAAAGTTCCTGATTTTCGTTCTGCCGATTATATTGGACTTAGAGAACACCTGTCTAATCTAGACTGGTGTAATCTAGCTAATGATTACGATGGGATCTGCGTTTATGATTTTTTTCTTAATAATGTACAACGTGCACAGAGTATGTTTATTCCCCAGAGAGAATTTAGGTCAAATAATAACGATCCCAAATGGATTAACAGGAGGCTAAACCATCTATTAGGGGAGAAAAGAGGAATTTATAGGCGCATCAAAAGAGATGTTAACCTTATGTTGAAAAGAGAAGTAAAAAAGAGGATTAGAAAGGCTAAACGTGACTATGAGATTAAGGTTGCTAATGAATCAAAGACTAATCCAAAAGGGTTCTTTCAAATGTATAGGACGAAGGTGAGGGAAAAGGTAGGACCTCAGAAAATTGGGAATGGACAGCTGACGGATAACGAACTGGAAATGTGTTCTCTATTTAATGACTATTTTTTGTCAGTCTTTACACAAGAAGACGTAAATGAGATTCCAGAAATTAAAAATTATTCAGTTCCTTAAGAATTCAAATTAACTAATATTACTGTCACAAGGGACATGGTTATCAAACAGATAGATAAACTGAAGCAAAATAAGTCCCCGGGGCCCGACGAGTTGTTTTCCAGGGTACTTAAAGAATGCAAGATGGAACTTAGTCAGCCATTAACGAATGTGTTTAATACGTCCATCCTAACTGGTGTTGTGCCAGAGATGTGGAAGATAGCTAATGTAGTTCCTATATTCAAATCAGGGGATAAGTCCATTCCATCAAATTACCGTCCAATAAGCCTCACATCTATAGTAGGCAAATTATTAGAATCAATTATAGCTGATATTATCAGAAGTCACCTTCAAGAACATAATTTGATTAATGAATCTCAGCATGGGTTCACGAGAGGTCGTTCCTGCCTGACAAATTTACTGACGTTTTTCAATAAAACATTTGAGGCAGTAGACAGTGATAAAGAATATGATATAGTTTACTTGGATTTCAGTAAGGCCTTCGATAGAGTACCTCACAAGAGACTCTTAAGAAAGGTGGCAGCTCATGGTATAGGAGGTAAAGTTCTAGCATGGATAGAGGCATGGCTTACCAATAGAAAGCTAGAGATGGTAATTAGACACATATGAACACTTGGGTATCTTTATTGATGAAAGTTGCCACACAGTGTTCATCAGTCATACAAAGGAGAATCGTGAAGAACAGGAGGAGTGTGAGGTTGTCAGTCCTCAATCTTGAGTCGATGTTGTCAGTCCATCAATCTTGACTCAAGATTGAGGGACTGACAACCTCACACTTCTCCTGTTCTTCACGATTCTCCTTTGTATGGACTGATGAAGCCACTGTGTGGCGAAACGTTTCCTCAATAAAGATACCCAAGTGTTGCATATGTGTCTAATTTACCAACTCGTCGGTTCTCTGAACCATTCATTCACAGAAAGCAGAGAGTTTCCATTAATGGGGTTGTTACAAAATGACACGATATCTATTAGTAATAGACATCTCCAGTGAACACTAGAAAGGATAGCCCTTCTAGCATCCAGCCTGTTACTGGGCTTTTGCAACAAAGTCAGTATCCTGGTTCAGTTATCCGACATATTATATAGCTTAAGAGGATTGCAACTGATAGGGTACTAACCAAAGTAAATGATTTAAAAGGTTTATTATCAAAGTGAGAAAATCTAGGGTAGCAAAGTAAATCAAATATAAAGATATTAATTAAGATATCAGTTAGGAGGTTAAATAGGAGGATAGCTCCTACACTGCTCTCATATACAATAAGTCTGTGTTGAGGGCACATATATATATAAATGACTCAGAAGTACCATCAGATACAATGTCAGTAATTACAATAATATATACAAATAAGAATAAATGTGTGTATGAGTGTGCTCCCGGTAATTCTAAGACTCGACTCAACCAGTGTACGACAGAACAACTTCTCATAAGCTAGCTGCACTAACAAACTGACAATCAGAACAGCTTGATTGTACAGTAAAATGACCAATTCGCAGAACAGCAATATAACAGGCAACAGCAACACAGCGTCAGGAACAAGGAGATAGAAAATCGACCCTAACTGGGGACCATCAGTAGATCCTCCAAAACAGTAAACAATCCCAAACTGTGGCGGTGCACAGCTGCCTTATCGAAGTAGGTCCAGAGCTATAGCTTGAGACCTGAGTTTTATCAGAGTGTCAATGTGACACAACCCAGAACAACGTCGAAAATCACTGTCTAGTCTATTCTCTGTGAACAGAGTTACACAGAGTCCTGAGAAGTATGATTCGCCTCACCAACGAATGCATACTCTACCCAACAGAGTCTAATGTCGAGAAAACAATTAGAAATAAGAGTGAGGTGTTGACTCGACGAAGGTCAGCAGGCCAGAGAGAGAGAGAGGGAAGAGGAACAACCACCCAACTCAGGTGTGTTCAGAGACTGACTCCTCCCAGCAACTAGACGCCGGCAGCATAACAGTAGTTTGCCAACTCCAAGGCAGTTACGACACACTCGACAATAATATAAAATATTACATCCTACCTAATAAATATAACTAAGTCAAATAGGTCAAATAGTCTAATAATAGTATAAAGCACGATATTAACGATTTAGCTATTATCGAGAATATCAGCAATATAAAATTATAGAAAATGGAAATATACATTATATACATTGAGGCCCAATTCTGGGGGCGCAATAGGGGTCAAATCTGAATGGGGATTAGTCTCTAGTGGCGTTCCACAAGGATCAGTTTTAGGCCCATTGTTGTTCATAATTTACATAAATGACCTTGATGAATTAATTGCAAGTGACATGAGTAAATTTGCTGATGAAACAAAAATAGGCCGTATGATTCATTCTGAGGAGGATACCAATGAACTCCAGGAGGATTTGGACAAATTAATGTCTTGGTCTGAAAAGTGGCAGATGAAGTTCAATGTGGACAAGTGTAAGGTACTACTAGTCCTTGGTAATGAAAATATCCCTCGAATTTATAAACTAGGTGAAGTAGAGCTTGATCATACAGAATGTAAAAAAGACTTGGGAGTCATGGTAAGCAGGAATCTAAAGCCAAGACAACAGTGCCTAAGTGTGCGCAATAAGGCTAACAGATTACTAGGATTTATTTCAAGAAGTATAAGCAACAGAAGTCCAAAAGTTATTTTACAGCTCTATACATCACTAGTGAGACCTCATTTGGATTATGCAGCTCAGTTTTGGTCTCCTTACTACAGGATGGATATAGATTCATTGGAGAACATACAAAGAAGAATGACTAAAATGATTTACAATATAAGAAATCTCCCGTATGACGATAGCCTTAGAGCATTGAATCTCCCCTCTCTGGAGAGATGTAGAATGAGGGGAGATATCATCGAGGTGTACAAGTGGATGATGGGCATAAACAAAGGAGATATTAATAAAATACTGAGGATATCGAACCAAGTAAGAACCAACACCACGTCAACACCACTCCAAACAAAGTTATAATTCTTCCCAACAGCCAGGTTGCATCCAAAATTTCTAAAGTATTTGAACAAGCTAACACTAGAGTCGCCATCGCTTCCAGCACTTCTATAAAGGATCTAACCAGGACAAAATCCAAGCACCATGAACCAGTCAACGTAGGGGTCTACACTATACCCTGTAGAGGCTGCGACAGAATTTATGTAAAAACATAAGGCAGATCTGACGACTCAAGAAATGCCTGTGTTCAACACCGAAATTTACACAACGATTTAATCAACTACAGAAACGCAAGACTCATCGCCAGAGAAGACAACACGCAATACCGAAGAATCCTGGAATCATCACTTATCTGTACTATATCCAACAACTTCAACCAGAACAACGGCTTCTACAACATAGCTGAACCTATTGCCAAGAAACTTCTTCAACGCTATTCCACCTAGAACTCAAGAATGGAACACTGCAGGTCCTTTAAGTCACACAATGTTTTTAACTATCACACTACTTTTAAGATTGTCACATGCAGCTTTCTCCACCTGACCCAGCATTCTCCACCTGACTATACCCTATATATATTCATGTTACTCATTTTCCAGGTAGATCTGTCTGTGACTCGATAAAGCCCACTGCGTGGGCGAAACGTTGTCAATAAAGGATCACATTATACTGCTTATGTGTTTATGTGGGCCTGCTGGCCCACACTATTCAGGTCCTTCACAATCCGTCCCACTAACAGAATATTTGCTCAACCCAATTTTCAATGCTACCCAAGAAGTAAGCTCCGACAATTCTACCCACTCATGCGCGAGTCCCACTCAAATCCAATCCCTCTCACTCATAAATTTATCCAACCTAAATTTGAAACTACCCAAGGTCCTAGCTTCAATAACCCTACTAGGCAGACTGTTCCACTCATCAACTACCCTATTTCCAAACCAATACTTTCCTATATCCTTTCTAAATCTAAACTTATCTAACTTGAATCCATTATTGCGGGTTCTCTCTTGGAGAGATATCCTCAAGACCTTATTTATATCCCCTTTGTTA
Source organism: Cherax destructor (assembly GCA_009830355.1). Taxonomy (NCBI): domain Eukaryota; kingdom Metazoa; phylum Arthropoda; class Malacostraca; order Decapoda; family Parastacidae; genus Cherax; species Cherax destructor. Next base: position 16,859 of record WNWK01010877.1, read on the forward strand.
ATACCCATTTTCCACTTGTATACCTCGATCATGTCTCCCCTCATTCTACGTCTTACAAGTGAATGTAATTTAAGGGTCTTCAATCTTTCTTCGTAAGGAAGATTTCTAATGCTATGTATTAATTTAGTCATTCTACGCTGAATGTTTTCTAATGAATTTATGTCCATTCTGTAATATGGAGACCAGAACTGAGCTGCGTAATCTAGGTGAGGCCTTACTAATGATGTATAAAGCTGTAATATAACTTCTGGACTTCTGTTGCTAACACTTCTTGATATAAATCCCAGTAATCTATTTGCCTTATTACGTACGCTTAGGCATTGCTGTCTTGGTTTAAGGTTGCTGCTTACCATCACCCCCAAGTCCTGATGGAAATAAATGGTATAAAATACCGACACAATGGAAAAATAAACACATAAGCAGTATAATGTGATCCTTTATTGGCAACGTTATCGAGTCACAGTTAGATCTACCTGGAAAATGAGTAACATGAATATATATAGGGTATAGTCAGGTGGAGAAAGCTGCATGTGACAGTCTTAAAAGTAGTGTGATAGAATTTATGTAAAAACATAAGGCAGATCTGACGACTCAAGAAATGCCTGTGTTCAACACCGAAATTTACACAACCATTTAATCAACTACAGAAACGCAAGACTCATCGCCAGAGAAGACAACAAGCAATACCGAAGAATCCTAGAATCATCACTCATCTGTATATCCAACAACTTCAACCAGAACAACGGCTTCTACAACATAGCTGAACCTATTGCCAAGAAACTTCTTCAACACTATCCCACCTAGAACTCAAGAATGGTACACTGCAGGTCCTTTAAGTCACACTATGTTTTCAACTATCACACTACTTTTAAGACTCACATGCAGCTTTCTCCACCTGACCCAGCATTCTCCACCTGACTGTACCCTATATATATCTCCATGTTGCTCATTTTCCAGGTAGATCTGTCTGTGACTCGATAAAGCCCACTGCGTGGGCGAAACGTTGTCAATAAAGGATCACATTATACTGCTTATGTGTTTATTTTTCCATTGTGTCGGTATTTTATACCATTTATTTCCATTGGTAAGCCATGCCTCTATCCATGCTAGAACTTTACCTCCTATACCATGAGCTGCCACCTTTCTTAAGAGTCTCTTGTGAGGTACTCTATTGAAGGCTTTACTGAAATCCAAGTAAACTATATCATATTCTTTATCGCTGTCTACTGCCTCAAATGTTTTATTGAAAAATGTCAGTAAATTTGTTAGGCAGGAACGACCTCTCGTAAACCCATGCTGAGATTCATTAATCAAATTATGTTCTTCAAGGTGACTTCTAATAATATCAGCTATAATTGATTCTAATAATTTGCCTACTATAGATGTGAGGCTTATTGGACGGTAATTTGACGGAAATTGACTTATCCCCTGATTTGAATATAGGAACTACATTAGCTATCTTCCACATCTCTGGCACAATACCAGTTAGGATGGACGTATTAAACACATTCGTTAATGGCTGACTAAGTTCCATCTTGCATTCATTAAGTATCCTGGAAAACAACTCGTCGGGTCCTGGGGACTTATTTTGCTTCAGTTTATCTATCTGTTTGATAACCATATCCCTCGTGACAGTAATATTAGTTAATTTGAATTCTTCAGGAACTGAATAATTGTTAATTTTATTGTACAGCAATAAAGGAATGGAACAGACTGCCTGCACATGTCAAAGCCAGTCACAGCATGAGCCAGTTCAAGAAGAGAACCAAAAAGTACCTAATGAATGTAGCGACAGAAAGGGAGGAGAATGATTTTTTATTTTTTTAGTTAACACACATGTATATGTAAATAACTCTTTTTACCTTATTCCTAGTATACATATATCCTTTATAATATAATGACATATATATCCTACAATGTAAAAATTAAGTATAAAAAGGACCCCAATGGAAATAAGTCACTCTGTCTGACTTTTTTGGGTTATCCTAGGTTCTCTACACATATGCTGCTATGTATGATAATGTATGTAAATGTATTTGTGTATACCTGAATAAAGTTACTTACTTACTTACTTACATAAGTAGAGTCAGAGCTAAACGATTGGTTAGCTTCAAAAAGAGATTATACAAATATATGAGTGAGAAGGCTTGGGTTTGATTAGTATCTAAAGTATTGAATCAAAAGTTTGGGTAGCAGTGACTGGTTTTGAGAAGGACCTGACTTGTACGCTTTCACCTCTCTTTACCGCGTGATATAAAAGGCAGGTGATCGCTGGAGTACATTCAGTTAGGTTGTGTGAGGCAAGAATTATCATTGTCATTTTATAAGAATGGATACCGTGGATCTTTTCATGGCAGCTCAGATTGGTGGTAGCGAACTTGGAGTAGAGGCGCAGAGTTGGTACAGATTTTGGAGTTATTGTGCTAATCATCTCTTAATAATTGAAGAATTAACCGAACAACATCTGGATAGCACTCAGAATAACGATTTAAGCTCGTTAAGTGTCAGTAAAGTTCGTCTTTCATTGGCTTTGGCACAAATTCTGGCATTACGAGTTGAGAAGACGTTAATCAGTATGTCAGGCCAATGGGAAAGTCTTCTCTGGAATATAGTTGATCTTTCCAAACATTGGCGCCCAGGAATCAACATAAATCTTAGAGATCTATGTTCATCTCGCCTTAAGTCTTGGATACTCCGGATGTACACGGACCCCTCATTGTGCCCTAATGTGTTTCTACGTCTGGAAATGATTCGCTTTATTAGCATGTGGCCAGAAACATACCTAGAAGACACAACCTCAGGTAGGCTTACAGTTGCTGGGTTGGTGGCCACTAGCTCCTACATAGACGTTATGCACGATGGATTACAGATCAACTTCTTAGTTATCCTCGGCAAGGTGTTACGAATCCTTAATAGATTCGGCCATCTAAATGCTGTCGCTGCTGTTGCAGCTCAGCAGGTGAAGAATTTGAAGACTGGAGCAGAAGCAGCTTTTTTCACTCGGCTATTAAATCTGCTAGACCAAAAAGCAGAAGTTGCACAAGCGATATTTGTTGCAGGCAATTTTAGTGGTCATAAAATTGCAATTGTATACAATAATATTGTGAGTCTCTTTGAACAGTTGGTGCTTACGCCACCGACTATAGCCACCTTTCAGTGCCCAGGCTTGGCCCAGGCTTCTGCCGCATCTCTCGTCAGAATTGTGTCAGCTTTAGTTACTCTGATAGCTAAGTATCAACATCATATTTACTTCAAAACTCTACTGTCTCGCTTAGATGACATTTTTCTTTCATTGACCAATGAAGAAAGAACGAAATCCATATTTCATGTTCTGCGACATGACCATGCCCAGGTTCTTGCTTCCCTCAAACATCAAGCATCGCAGTTCGAGGTTTCTTTCCATCACTTCCCATCCCCACCAGAGGAGTCTTCAGAAGAATGTCCAAAGAAATTTGTAGATAGTGTGACGGCATCGATGATGGTAGCGCCAGTGTTGCTACATTCATCCAATATGGTAGTGGACGAGTCTACGTTAATCAAACTGTTGTTGGAGTCTCCCAACGACCCCTTCACAAGAATCCCTCTGCACAGCGGCTCTTATACTCGTCTGCCGGAACTTCAAGCTGACATAATTGCTTGGGCTAACACTCATGGCATCCACGGTATTAACAACAGTGTTGAAGACATCACAACTTACGTCACTAATAACATAGACTCAACTAATGACGACGATGCTGCTGATAGTAGCACGGAAATCAGGAGTGTAGTTTGTGGTGAAGACGTAACGTGTGAACTCTGCAGGTTGCCCTAGTCTTTTATGTATATGTATATATAATTTACTGTATTTATTTTTATATTGATTTTCCCCTTACAAATGTGTAAAATTTTGTGAAATATTTATTAATAAAGATTAATTACATATGTGTAATGTGAATTTATTATGATTCCTTAATTTAGAAAATAACTAAAAAATATATTTTGTTCTGTTTCTTGGATAAAAATAATCCTTATGATTAATTTGAAGAAGGATAGAAAGCATTTTATGTCCTTTTTAATGTCGTTTTAAGGCAGGTATTGAATAATTCTACGGCCACGAATTGTACACTAGGCGAGTACACAACCTGTACCTAATAAATTAGATACATATACAACACTTGGGTATCTTTATTGAGGAAACGTTTCGCCCCACAGTGGCTTCATCAATCCATACAAAGGAGAATCGTGAAGAACAGGATGAGTTTGAGGTAATCAGTTCCTCAACATTTTTTTGTTTTCAAGATTGATAGACTGGCTACATTGATTCAAGGTTGAGGGACTGATTACCTCAAACTCCTCCTGTTCTTCACGATTCTCCTTTGTATGGACTGATGAAGCCACTGTGTGGCGAAGCGTTTCCTCAATAAAGATACCCAAGTGTTGCATATGTGTCTAATTTATTAACTTGTCGGTTCTCTGAACCATTCATTTACAACTTGTACCTGCTACCCGAGTTCCACTATTATCATTTTATATACTAATTATGACAACTGTCAATTGTCTTTACAGAGATGGCTATTATTTGGTTTCCTCTCTGAATATACGTATCCAAATACCAATTTCCAATATCTTTGACTCGAGAACGCACATACACATATATAAATGTCTCGATTCTATAGGCGCTATATGACTTTTAAGATTTTAGAGATTTCCTTTTTGTTAAAATATAGCAACTGTGAACGACATCAATATTCAGTGGCCGAAGCATCAAATGATAATATTTTTTTAATTTTTAATATTAACACATCGGCCGTTTCCCACCAAGGCAGGGTGGCCCGAAAAAGAAAAACTTTCATCATCATTCACTCCATCACTGTCTTGCGAGAGGGGTGCTTTACACTACAGTTATAAAACTGCAACATTAACACCCCCAGAGTGCAGACACTGTACTTCCCATCTCCAGGACTGCCAGTTTGCCTGAATCCCTTCATAAATGTTACCTTTCTCACACTCCAACAACACGTCAAGTCCTAAAAGCTGGAAGTCCAAGCCCCTCGCACACAAAACCTCCTTCAGCCCCTCCCTCCAACCTTTCCTAGGCCGACCCCTACCCTGATTTCCCTCCACTACAGATATATACACACTCTCAAAGTCACTCTATTTCGTTCCATCCTCTCTTCATGTCCGAACCACCTCAACAACCCCTCCTCAGCCATCTGGATAGTAGTTTTAGTAATCCCGCACCCCTAATTTCCAAACTACGTAGGAATGGCTCTTCCTCATTCCTACAAGATGTTATTCCTCCTTGCCCTATACACGAAATCACAGCTTCCCTATCTTCATCAACATTTAACAATTCGTCAAAATATTCCCTCATTCTTCTGATACCTCTAACTCTCCATTTAATAACTCTCCTCTCCTATTTTTAACTGTCAAATCCATTCGTTCCCTAGGCTTCCTCAACTTATTAATCTCACTCCAAAACTTTTTCTTATTTTCAACAAAATTTGTTGATAACATCTCACCCACTCTCTCATTTGCTCTCTTTTTACATTGCTTCACCACTCTCTTAACCTCTCTTTTTCTCTCCATATACTCCTCCCTCCTTGCATCATTTCTACTTTGTAAAAACCTCTCATATGCTAACTTTTTCTCCCTTACTGCTCTCTTTACATCATCATTCCACCAATCACTCTTCTTCCCTCCTGCACCCACTCGCCTGTAACCACAAACTTCTGATGAACACTCTAACACTACATTTTTTAACCTACCCCATGTATCTTCGACCCCAATGCCTATACTCTCACTAGGCCATCTATCCTCCAATAGTTGTTTATACCTTACTCTAACTACCTCCTCTTTTAGTTTATAAACCTTCACCTCTCTCTTACTTTCTGCTTCTATTTTCCTTGTATCCTATTTACCTTTTACTCTCACTTTAGCTACAACTAAAAAGTGATCTGATATATGTGGCCCTTCTATGAACATGCACATCCTGAAGTCTACTCAACAGTCTTTTATCTATCAATACGTAGTCCAACAAACTACTGTTATTACGCCCTACATCATATATTGTAGTATACTTATTTATCCTCTTTTTCTTAAAATATGTATTACCTATTACTAAACCCCTTTCTATACAAAGTTCAATCAAAGGGTTCCCATTATCATTTACACCTGGCACCCCAAACTTACCTACTACACCCTCTCTAAATGTTTCTCCTAATTTAGCATTTAGGTCCCCTACCACAATTACTCTCTCACTTGGTTCAAAAGTTCCTATACATTCGCTTAACATCTCCCAAAATCTCTCTCTCTTCTACACTCCTGACTTAATCCCATTTATTTCTCTCCACTGAAACTCGCCTACCCATTTCAGCTTTGTTTCGCTTAGGGCCAGGACATCCAACTTCTTTTCATTCATAACATCAGCATTCATCTCCTTATCATCCGCACTACATCCACGCACATTCACGCATCCCAGTTTTATAAAAAAAAATCTTCTCTTTTTTAGTAATGCATACAGGAGAAGGGGTTACTAGCCCATTGTTCCCGGGATTTTACTCGCCTCATACTACACGTATGGCTTACGGAGGAAAGATTCTTTTCCACTTCCCCATAGAAAATAGAGGAAAATAAAGAAGAAAAAGAGCTATTAAGAAAAAGAAGAAAACCTAAATGTGTGTATGTATATATATGCTTGTGCATGCCTGTGTAGAGTGACCTACGTGTAAGTGTAAGTAGCAAGATATACCTGTTATCCAGCGTGTTTATGAGACAGAAATAGGACACAAACAATCCTACCATCATATAAAAAAGTTACAGGTTTCTGTTTTACACTCACTTGGCAGGACGGTAGTACCTCCCTGGGTGGTTGCTGTCTACCAACCTATTACCCAATAATAATAATAATAATATAAAATATTAATATAAAATATTAATAATCTTTATTTCTACAAGTACATTACAGAACGTACACACACCTAGCTGACATCAGTAGTCCCTTGTTCGGGCAAATTAGGTTAATATTGTCCACAGGATGCGACCTACACCAATCGACTAACATCCAGGTACCTATTTACTGCTAGGTGAACATGGACAGCAGGTGTCTTAAGGAAACACGACCTAATGTTTTCACCCTTACCGGGATCGAACCACGCCTGCGTAATAATAATAATATATTTATTTCTACAAGTACATGTACAAGGTATTCACTCCTAGTTGACAACAATGACATACTACCATATAGAAAGCAGCTTGTTATGCTGAGCATTTCGGACAAATTAAGTCAGTTTAGTCCCAGGAGGCAACTGATGGGTGAACATAGCAAAGGGTGTAAGGAAACACTCCCTATGTTTCAACACTCGCAGGGAATCGAACCCGAACACTCGCCGTGTGAAGCGAGAGCTTTACCCACCAGGCCCCGGGGCACCAATTTTGTTGTATTCTGTGCAATAACTGGAGAATGCATCTTCTGGTTAACATCAATGTTGATGTGTTCATCAAGGGAAACAATATTTTGATGTTAGCTTGTGTAAGTTATCATGGGACAATTTTATTAATCAACATTGCCTTCTGTGATATAACGGAGAATATCTTTTATAATAACAAATCAGAGTTTTTTACTTTATTTGGTTATTCTAGATCACATCCACATCCAGTAATGTACTTTTATGTGGCCTCAAAACCAGTGTTAAGAACTCACATGTTATATACACTGAGCTTACTTAAAACTTACTTATTTACTAAAAGGATGGTCAGTCTTACTTGGATAAACGTTTGAACTGATTTTGACACATGTGTGTCGGTCAAAATTAACTTTTAAAAAATGAAAAATTGAGTTACATTTTTCCACACGGTAATGTTCGAGCGTCGTTTCTGATTTGTATCGATTATTTTCTGTTGATAACTTGATAATGCAAAGTTTGAGCGGTGTTAAACTCATGTGCTTGTGTATGTGACTGTCATAATGTGCTTGTGTATGTGACTGTCATAATGTGCTAGTGTATGTGACTGACATAATGTACTTGTGTATGTGACTGTCATAATGTGCTAGTGTATGTGACTGTCATAATGTGCTTGTGTATGTGACTGTCATAATGTGCTAGTGTATGTGACTGACATAATGTACTTGTGTATGTGACTGTCATAATGTGCTTGTGTATGTGACTGTCATAATGTGCTAGTGTATGTGACTGACATAATGTACTTGTGTATGTGACTGTCATAATGTGCTAGTGTATGTGACTGTCATAATGTACTTGTGTATGTGACCGTCATAATGTGCTTGTGTATGTGACTGTCATAATGTGCTAGTGTATATGACTGTCATAATGTGCTTGTGTATGTGACTGTCATAATGTACTTGTGAATGTGACTGTCATAATGTGCTTGTGTATGTGACTGTCATAATGTACTAGTGTATGTGACTGTTATAATGTACTTGTGTATGTGACTGTCATAATGTACTTGTGTATGTGACTGTCATAATGTGCTTGTGTATGTGACTGTCATAATGTGCTTGTGTATGTGACTGTCATAATGTACTTGTGTATGTGACTGTCATAATGTGCTTGTGTATGTGACTGTCATAATGTGCTTGTGTATGTGACTGTCATAATGTGCTTGTGTATGTGACTGTCATAATGTGCTAGTGTATGTGACTGTCATAATGTAATTGTGTATGTAACTGTCATAATGTACTTGTGTATGTGACTGTCATAATGTGCTTGTGTATGTGACTGTCATAATGTACTAGTGTATGTGACTGTCATAATGTACTTGTGTATGTGACTGTCATAATGTGCTTGTGTATGTGACTGTCATAATGTACTAGTGTATGTGACTGTCATAATGTACTTGTGTATGTGACTGTCATAATGTACTGTGTATGTGACTGTCATAATGTGCTTGTGTATGTGACTGTCATAATGTACTTGTGTATGTGACTGTCATAATGTACTTGTGTATGTGACTGTCATAATGTGCTAGTGTATGTGACTGTCATAATGTACTTGTGTATGTGACTGTCATAATGTGCTTGTGTATGTGACTGTCATAATGTACTAGTGTATGTGACTGTCATAATGTACTTGTGTATGTGACTGTCATAATGTACTTGTGTATGTGACTGTCATAATGTGCTTGTGTATGTGACTGTCATAATGTACTTGTGTATGTGACTGTCATAATGTACTTGTGTATGTGACTGTCATAATGTGCTTGTGTATGTGACTGTCATAATGTGCCTATGTATGTGACCGTCATAATGTGCTTGTGTATGTGACTGTCATAATGTGCTTGTGTATGTGACTGTCATAATGTCTAGTGTATGTGCTGTCATAATGTACTTGTGTATGTGACTGTCATAATGTGCTTGTGTATGTGACTGTCATAATGTGCTAGTGTATGTGACTGTCATAATGTACTTGTGTATGTGACTGTCATAATGTACTTGTGTATGTGACTGTCATAATGTGCTAGTGAATGTGACTGTCATAATGTACTTGTGTATGTGACTGTCATAATGTACTTGTGTATGTGACCGTCATAATGTGCTTGTGTATGTGACTGTCATAATGTACTAGTGTATGTGACTGTCATAATGTGCTAGTGTATGTGCTGTCATAATGTACTTGTGTATGTGACTGTCATAATGTGCTTGTGTATGTGACTGTCATAATGTACTAGTGTATGTGACTGTCATAATGTACTTGTGTATGTGACTGTCATAATGTGCTAGTGTATGTGACTGTCATAATGTGCTAGTGTATGTGACTGTCATAATGTACTTGTGTATGTGACTGTCATAATGTGCTTGTGTATGTGACTGTCATAATGTGCTAGTGTATGTGACTGTCATAATGTGCTTGTGTATGTGACTGTCATAATGTGCTTAGTGTATGTGACTGTCATAATGTGATTGTGTATGTGACTGTCATAATGTACTATGTATGTGACCGTCATAATGTGCTTGTGTATGTGACTGTCATAATGTACTTGTGTATGTGACTGTCATAATGTGCTTGTGTATGTGACTGTCATAATGTGCTTGTGTATGTGACTGTCATAATGTGCTTGTGTATGTGACTGTCATAATGTGCTAGTGTATGTGACTGTCATAATGTAATTGTGTATGTAACTGTCATAATGTACTTGTGTATGTGACTGTCATAATGTGCTTGTGTATGTGACTGTCATAATGTGCCTATGTATGTGACCGTCATAATGTGCTTGTGTATGTGACTGTCATAATGTGCTTGTGTATGTGACTGTCATAATGTACTAGTGTATGTGACTGTCATAATGTACTTGTGTATGTGACTGTCATAATGTACTTGTGTATGTGACTGTCATAATGTGCTTGTGTATGTGACTGTCATAATGTACTTGTGTATGTGACTGTCATAATGTACTTGTGTATGTGACTGTCATAATGTGCTAGTGAATGTGACTGTCATAATGTACTTGTGTATGTGACTGTCATAATGTACTTGTGTATGTGACCGTCATAATGTGCTTGTGTATGTGACTGTCATAATGTGCTAGTGTATATGACTGTCATAATGTGCTAGTGTATGTGTCTGTCATAATGTACTTGTGTATGTGACTGTCATAATGTGCTTGTGTATGTGACTGTCATAATGTACTAGTGTATGTGACTGTCATAATGTACTTGTGTATGTGACTGTCATAATGTGCTAGTGTATGTGACTGTCATAATGTGCTAGTGTATGTGACTGTCATAATGTACTTGTGTATGTGACTGTCATAATGTACTTGTGTATGTGACTGTCATAATGTGCTAGTGTATGTGACTGTCATAATGTACTTGTGTATGTGACCGTCATAATGTGCTTGTGTATGTGACTGTCATAATGTAATTGTGTATGTGACTGTCATAATGTGCCTATGTATGTGACCGTCATAATGTGCTTGTGTATGTGACTGTCATAATGTGCTTGTGTATGTGACTGTCATAATGTGCCTATGTATGTGACCGTCATAATGTGCTTGTGTATGTGACTGTCATAATGTACTTGTGTATGTGACCGTCATAATGTGCCTGTGTATGTGACCGTCATAATGTGCTAGTGTATGTGACTGTCATAATGTGCCTGTGTATGTGACTGTCATAATGTGCCTGTGTATGTGACTGTCATAATGTGCTAGTGTATGGGACTGTCATAATGTGCCTGTGTATGTGACCGTCATAATGTGATAGTGTATGTGACTGTCATAATGTGCTAGTGTATGTGACTGTCATAATGTACTTGTGTATGTGACCGTCATAATGTGCCTGTGTATGTGACTGTCATAATGTGCCTGTGTATGTGACTGTCATAATGTGCTAGTGTATGTGACTGTCATAATGTGCTAGTGTATGTGACTGTCATAATGTGCCTGTGTATGTGACTGTCATAATGTGCTAGTGTATGTGACTGAGATAATGATATACAATACCCACAGGTTGGTAAGTAAGACACGTGCAGCAGTTGGGTATCTTCAGTTGGCTTCTTCAGTCGAGTTAAGAGGAGGCAGCAGAAGCAGTAGAGATGTACAGACGATGTAGTCAGTCCATCACTCTTGTAGACGTAGTTTTAAGAATGGACTTGAGAGAGACCTCACCCGGACCTGCCCTCTCAGTGATTACATTCGTACTTCTACTAGTGGTCTCCGTCTCTCCTGTCGTCAAGATTATCTGCGCCTCACCTTTGATATTATACACGTCTCCATAATGTTGCTTCATCTTCACATTGTTTCAGACTGACCATGAGCTGCCACTTTCTTTAACAGTCTCTGGTGCGGTACTCTATCAAAAGCCTTAGTAAAGTCTAAATAAACAATATCGAATTCTTTATCGTGATCAACAGCCTCAAAAGCTTTACTGAAGAAGGTTAATAAATTAGATAGGCAGGAACGGCCCCTCGTGAATCCATGCTGAGTATCATTAATCAAATTATGGTTATCTAGATGGCTTCTAATAATATCAGCTATAATTGACTCTAGTAATTTGCCTACAATTGAGGTCAGGCTTATTGGGCGGTAATTTGACGGTAGTGACTTGTCCCCTGCTTTAAAAATAGGAATTACATTAGCCATCTTCCACATATCAGACACTACACCTGTTTGAAGAGATAAATTATAAATGTTAGATATTGGTTCACAGAGCAAAAAGCTCATCAGGACCCGGCGATTTATTTTATGTTCTTATGTTCTTATTCCTTCAACAAGGTCATTTATGTAAATTATGAACAACAATGGGCCTAAAACTGATCCTTGTGGAACGCCACTAGTGACTAATCCCCATTCAGATTTGACCCCATTAATGGAAACTCTCTGCTTTCTATTGGTAAGCCATGCCTCTATCCATGCTAGAACTTTACCTCCTATACCATGTGGTGGTAGAAGTAGTAGTGATATAGGTTGTAGTAGTAATAGTAATAAGGTAGAACAATCAACTTGCACATGAGTAAAAGGTGATAAAAGCAATTACTTGGGTAGTATAAAAATATAATAATATTGGTAGAATTACTTAACAGTATAAAAATAGGTTAGACAAATATTTCTGTTGGAGGTTGGAATAGAGAAGGCCTGTTGCAGTCTTCAACCTCTGCGATGTGCTTGTGTAGTATTAGCAGGAGAGACTAGGTGATGGTAGGGTTTACTGAAGTCTTAGCAAGAATCCTCCTGAAAACAGTAAACCCTACCATCACATAGTCTCTCCTGCTAATACTACACAAGCACATCGCAGAAGTGGAACACTCCTATAGGCCTTCTCTATTCCAACCTCCAACAGAAATATTTGTCTAACCTATTTTTACATAAGAACATAAGAATAGAGGAACACTACAGAAGGCCTACTGGCCCATACAAGGCAGGTCCATATCAAAACCACCACTACCTAAGAATTTATTCCCGTACTCACGACACCAATCAAACCCAGCCCCTCCCACTCATATATTTGTCCAATCTCTTTTAAAGCCACCCAAGGTCCTAGCCTCTATCACAGTACTCGGAAGATTGTTCCACGCATCTACAACTCTGTTCGAAAACCAGTACTTGCCTATGTCCTTTCTAAATCTAAATTTATCCAATTTAAATCCGTTATTTCTGGTTCTTATTTGGTTCGATATCCTCAGTATTTTATTAATATCTCCTTTGCTTATGGCCATCATCCACTTGTACACCTCGATGATATCTTCCCTCATTCTACGTCTCTCCAGAGAGTGGAGATTCAACGCTCTAAGTCTATCTTCATATGGGAGATTTCTTATACTGTAAATCATTTTAGTCATTCTTCTTTGTATGTTCTCCAATGAATCTATATCTATCCTGTAGTAAGGAGACCACAACTGAGCTGCATAATCCAAATGAAGTCTCACTAGTGATGTATAGAGCTGTAAAATAACTTTTATACTTCTGTTGCTTATACTTCTTGAAATAAATCCTAGTAATCTGTTAGCCTTATTGCGCACACTTAGGCACTGTTGTCTTGGCTTTAGATTCCTGCTTACCATGACTCCCAAGTCTTATTCACATTCTGTATGATCAAGCTCTACTTCACCTAGTTTATAAATTCGAGGGATATTTTCATTACCAAGGACTAGTACCTTACACTTGTTCACATTGAACTTCATCTGCCACTTTTCAGACCAAGACATTAATTTGTCCAAATCCTCCTGGAGTTCACTGGTATCCTCCTCAGAATTAATCATAAGGCCTATTTTTGTATCATCAGCAAATTTACTCATGTCACTTGCAATTCCTTCATCAAGGTCATTAATGTAAATTATGAACAACAATGGGCCCAAAACTGATCCTTGTGGAACGCCACTAGTGACAAATCCCCATTCAGATTTGACCCCATTAATGGAAACTCTCTGCTTTCTATTGGTAAGCCATGCCTCTATCCATGCTAGAACTTTACCTCCTATACCATGAGCTGCCACCTTTCTTAAGAGTCTCTTGTGAGGTACTCTATCGAAGGCTTTACTGAAATCCAAGTAAACTATATCATATTCTTTATCACTGTCTACTGCCTCAAATGTTTTATTGAAAAACGTCAGTAAATTTGTCAGGCAGGAATGACCTCTCGTAAACCCATGCTGAGATTCATTAATCAAATTATGTTCTTCAAGGTGACTTCTGATAATATCAGCTATAATTGATTCTAATAATTTGCCTACTATAGACGTGAGGCTTATTGGACGGTAATTTGATGGAATGGACTTATCCCCTGATTTGAATATAGGAACTACATTAGCTTTCTTCCACATCTCTGGCACAACACCAGTTAGGATGGCTGACTAAGTTCTATTTTGCATTCTTTAAGTACCCTGGAAAACAACTCGTCGGGTCCCGGGGACTTATTTTGCTTCAGTTTATCTATCTGTTTGATAACCATGTCCCTCGTGACAGTAATATTAGTTAATTTGAATTCTTCAGGAACTGAATAATTGTTAATTTCTGGAATCTCATTTACGTCTTCTTGTGTAAAGACTGACAAAAATAGTCATTAAATAGAGAACACATTTCCAGTTCGTTATCCGTCAGCTGTCCATTCCCAATTTTCAGAGGTCCTACCTTTTCCCTCACCTTCGTCCTATACATTTGAAAGAACCCTTTTGGATTAGTCTTTGATTCATTAGCAACCTTAATCTCATAGTCACGTTTAGCCTTTCTAATCCCTTTTTTTACTTCTCTTTTCAACTGAATATATTGGTCAATAAGGTTAACATCTCCTCTTTTGATGCGGCTATTAATTCCTCTTTTCTCCCCTAATAGATGTTTTAGCCTCCTGTTAATCCATTTGGGATCGTTATTATTTGACCTAAATTCTCTCTGGGGAATAAATATACTCTGTGCACGTTGTACATTATTAAGAAAAAAATCATAAACGCAGATCCCATCGTAATCGTTAGCTAGATTACCCCAGTCGAGATTAGACAGGTGTTCTCTAAGTTTTATACTACCCAAGTAAGAACCAGAAATAACGGATTTAAATTGGATAAATTTAGATTTAGAAAGGACATAGGCAAGTACTGGTTTTCGAACAGAGTTGTAGATGCGTGGAACAATCTTCCGAGTACTGTGATAGAGGCTAGGACCTTGGGTGGCTTTAAAAAGAGATTGGACAAATATATGAGTGGGAGGGGCTGGGTTTGATTAGTGTCGTGAGTACAGGACTAAATTCTTAGGTAGTGGTGGTTTTGATAAGGACCTGCCTTGTATGGGCCAGTAGGCCTTCTGCAGTGTTCCTCCATTCTTATGTTCTTATGTTCTTTATCATCTTTTACTCATGTGCAAGTTGATTGTTCTACCTTATTGTATTACTACTACTACTACAACTTATATCACTACTACTTCTACCACCACTAGTATTGCACCTCACTCTGAGCCTATATATACCCTCTGTGTTCATGTACTGTTTGTAACAGCTTGACAAAGCTCCTGGAGAGCGAAACGTTGCCTACAATAAAATGTCACATTAGTTGCATTTGTTTCCTTTTACTTAACATACCACTACTACTACTACCTGAACCCACTCGACACTCCATTTGACGCCTGCCAATATATACTCATTTTCTCAGTTTTCTCTCCATTACGACTGATGAAGTCACTCCTTTAATAAATGTCCTGACCTGTACATAAGTGTCTTTTTCCATGTCTTGTCGGTATCAGCAGACCATTTCTTCATTTTCAATGCTTATTTATTGTTTTTGATGAAGCAACTGTGCGGCGAAACGTTTCTTCAGCTAAGATTATACAATGTTGCACAAGTGTCTCATCCTTGTCTCATAAATTCACTTCTCAAGGTTATTTATTCCCTCGTCCAAGTCATTAATTTCTTCGTCAGAGTTGTCGATGCGAGGAACAATCTGTCAAGTAGTCAGAGCTAAACGATTGGTTAGCTTCAAAAAGAGATTATACTAATATATGAGTGAGGAGGCTTGGGCTTGATTAGTATTGAAGCAAAAGTTTGGGTAGCAATGATTGGTTTTGAGAAGGACCTGACTTGTTCGCTTTCACCTCTCTTTACCGCGTGATATAAAAGGCAGGTGATCTCTGGAGTACATTCAGTTAGAGTGAGACAAGAATTATCATTGTCTATTTTCATTATATAAGAATGGATACCGGCGGTTTTTTCATGGCAGCTCAGATTGGTGGTAGCGAAGTTGGAGAAGAGCCGCCGTGTTGGTACATACATTGGGGTTATTGTGTTAATCATCTCTTAACAATTGTAAAATCTATGGAACAACATCTGGAAAGCTCGCTAAGTGTCAGTAAAGTTCGTCTTTCATTGGCTTTGGCACAAACCCTGGCATTACGAGTTGAGAACACGTTAATCAGTATGTCAGGCCAATGGGAAAGTCTTCTCTGGACTATGGTTGATCTTTCCAAACATTGGCGCCCAGGATACAACAGAAATCTTAGCGATCTATGTTCATCTCGCCTTAAGTCTTGGATACTCCGGATGTACACGGACCCCTCATTGTGCCCTAATGTGTTTCTACGTCTGGAAATGATTCGCTTTATTAGCATGTGGCCAGAAACATACCTAGAAGACACAACCTCAGGTAGGCTTACAGTTGCCGGGTTGGTGGCCACTAGCTCCTACATAGACGTTTCTTACCTTATGCCCGATGGAATACAGATCTGCTTCTTAGTTATTATCTGCAAGGTGTTACGAATCCTTAATAAATACGGCCATCTAAATGCTGTCGCTGTTGTTGCAGCTCAGCAGGTGAAGAATTTGAAGACTGGAGCAGAAGCAGCTTTCTTCAATCGGCTGTTAAATCTGCTAGGCCAAAAAGCAGAAGTTGCACAAGCGACGTTTGTTGCAGGCTTTTTTAGTGGTGATAAAATTGTAGTTGTTTACAATAATATTATGAATCTCTTTGAACTGTTGGTGCTTACTCCACCGACTATAGGCACCTTTCAGTGCCCAGGCTTGGCCCAGGCTTCTGCCGCATCTCTCGTCAAAATTGTGTCAGCTTTAGTTACTCTGATAGCTAAGTATCAACATCATTTTTACTTCAAAATTCTACTGTCTCGCTTAGATGACATTTTTCTTTCATTGACCTATGAAGAAAGAACGAAATCCATATTTCATGTTCTGCGACATGACCATGCCCAGGTTCTTGCTTCCCTCAAACATCAGGCATCGCAGTTCGGGGTTTCTTTCCATCACTTCCCATCCCCACTAGAAGAGTCTCCAGAAGAATGTCCAGATAAATTTGTAGATAGTGTGACGGCATCGATGATGGTGGCGCCAGTGTTGCTACATTCATCCAATATGGTAGTGGACGAGTCTACGTTAATCAAACTGCTGTTGGAGTCTCCCAACGACCCCTTCACAAGAATCCCTCTGCACAGCGGCTCTTATACTCGTCTGCCGGAACTTCAAGCTGACATAATTGCTTGGGCTAACACTCATGGCATCCACGGTATTAACAACAGTATTGAAGACATCACAACTTACGTCACTAATAACACAGACTCAACTAATGACGACGACGCTGCTGATAGTGACACGGAAATCAGGAGTGTAGTTTGTGGAGAAGACGTAACGTGTGAACTCTGCAGGTTGTCCTAGTCTTTTATGTATATGTATATGATTTACTGTATTTATTTTTATATTGATTTTTCCTTTACAGATGTTTAAAATTTTGTGAAATATTTATTAATAAAGAGTAATTACATATGTGTAATATGAATTTATTATGATTCCTTAATTTAGAAAATAACTAAAAATATTATATTTTGTTCTGTTTCTTGGATAAAAATAATTCTTATGATTAATTTGAAGAAGAATAGAAAGCATTTTATGTTCTTTTTAATGTCGTTTTAAGGCAGGTCTTGAATAATTCTACAGCCACGAATTGTACACTAGGCGAGTACACAACCTGTATCTAATAAATTAGATACTTATACAACACTTGGGTATCTTTGTATTAATAGTGGTAGAATTACCGACAATATGTTAAGTGCATATAAGACATTCATCATAAAGTTTCAAATAAAGACATTGGATCAGGTCCGCAAACAAATTGAGACAGCAGAGGGAAACAAGAGCTAAGATTAATTGCAAGTGCAGGAAGCATATTATTGCTATAACAGAGACCTGGCTCAATCTGAAAGAAAGAGAGCTGCCTTCTGAATGTTACATACAAAGCTTTAAATTATTCCACACTGATAGGGTCAACAGGAAGGGTGAGAGCTTGAACGTTGAAGCGTCTGGGACTTATGAGAATGTCGTCAACATAACGGAGCCAGGTGACAGAAGAGGGAATAATAGTGGAAAATCTCTCGGCTTCCAAATGTTCCATATATAGGTTCAGAACACCAGTACGCAGCAGTGTCTTCTCTGGGTGTATTGAAGATGTTTAATGCCCGTCGTCTGCAGTCTCTAATGAAGTGACGAGGATAGTGAAGTTTGGAAAAAACTTGTTGAATGAGGGAGCATTCTTCTTCAAGGAACTCACTGCTGCAGATTTTGAGCGCGCGCAGGAAAAAGCCTATAATTACACCACGTTTAGTTTTGGTGTCGTGGTGAGAGTAGAAGTGGAGAAGATCGTGTTGATTGGTAGGTTTTCGATAGACTTTAAAACGAAGTTCATGGTCAGCTTTGCAGAGAAGAACGTCAAGGAAAGGAAGAGTGTTGTCGACTTCCTCTTCTAGTGTAAACTGGATTGATGGCTCGACCTGGTTGAGCTTGTTAGCCGTAGGAGTGAGGAGCTGATTAGCAGCTATAGGTCAGCAATAGACAGAATTAGGAAGAAGGGTGGGAACCCTGTCATATGTGGTATTTTGCCAAGGAGAGGAGTTGGAAATGAATGGTTCTCCAGGGCAATTGGTGTCAATTGCTGGCTGGACAAATACTGTAAGGAAAATGCTGTAACATTCATTGACAACTGGGACCTCTTCTATGGCAGAAATGACATGTATGCCAGGGATGGGGTTCACTTATCTAGGTCTGGGTTGGGGGCACTGGCAACTGCAGTGGAGGGAGCTGTTAGGGCTTTAAACTAGAAAATGTTAGTGGTATGGGTTATGGGGGGAAAACAGTGAAGTCCCAGTGTAGTAATGTTATAAATTCTAGGGGAACTAGTAATAGGCAGAACAAGGTGGGTATTGGAAAGCCAGTGGCACTAGGTGAAAAGGACAGTAATAGGTATAGTGGAAATACAGAAATGAGCAGGAAGGGTAAAGAGAAAGGAGGGTCTTTAAATGTAGATTACACCAATAGTCATAGTGCTAGGAATAAGATGGACGAGTTGAGATTAGTTGCAAGTACGGGTAATATTGATGTTTTTGCAATAACTGAGACATGGTTTAATATGAAAAATCGGGACATGCCTGCCGAATGTCACATTCAGGGTTTTAAATTGTTCCAAGTAGACAGAAGTATCGGGAAGGGTGGGGTTGCACTCTATGTCCGTGATCATTTAAATTGTTGCATAAAAATGGGTATAAAGTCTGAAATAACACATACAAAGTCTGTCTGGATAGAATTTTCAGAGGGGTGTGAAAAATTTATTTTAGGCGTGATTTACCGTCCTCCAAACTTAGATAGGGATCAAGGGAGACTACTTTGGGAGGAAATTGTTAAGGCCACAAGGCACGATAATGTAGTAATTCTAGGGGACTTTAACTTTAGTCAGATTAATTGGAATTTCTTGTCCCAGATTTTCGCTTAGCAGATTATAATGGACTTAGAGAACACTTATCAACTGTGGTCTGGGGTGACGAAGAGAGGTATCATTGGGGGAAAATAGTTAGTGGTATGGGTTTTGGGGGGAAAACAGTGAAGTCCCAGTGTAGTAATATTATAAGTTCTAGGAGAACTAGTAATAGGCAGAATAAGGTGGATAGTGGAAAGCTAGTGACACTAGATAACAAGGACAGTAATAGGTATAATGGAAAAACAGAAATGAGCAGGAAGGGTAAAGAGAAAGGAGGGTCTTTAAATATATATTACACCAATAGTCGTAGTGCTAGGAATAAGATGGACGAGTTGAGATTAGTTGCAAGTACAGGTAATATTGATGTTTTTGCAATAACTGAGACATGGTTTAATATGAAAAATCGGGACTTGCCTGCCGAATGTCACCTTCAGGGTTTTAAATTGTTCCAAGTAGACAGAAATATCGGGAAGGGGGTTTTGGTGGCACTCTATGTCCGTGATCATTTAAATTGTTGCATAAAAACAGGTATAAAGTCTGAAATAACACGTACAGAGTCTGTCTGGATAGAATTTTCAGAGGGGTGTGAAAAATTTATTTTAGGCGTGATTTACCGTCCTCCAAACTTAGATAGGGAACAAGGGAGACTACTTTGGGAGGAAATTGTTAAGGCCACAAGGCACGATAACGTAGTAATTCTAGGGGACTTTAACTTTAGTCAGATAGATTGGAATTTCTTGACAGGGAATTTAGAATCTAAGGACTTTTTAGAAGTAGTTCAGGATTGCTTTTTGAAGCAGTTTGTAACAGAACCTACAAGGGGAAATAACCTACTTGACTTGGTTTTAGCAAGCAAGGAAACCCTTGTTAATAATTTAGAAATTACAGAGGAACTCGGCTCAAGCGACCACAAGTCAATTACCTTTAGCATTGAATGGATGTATGATAGTAGGGATAATTCAGTCAACAAGGTCCCAAAAGGATTATCGCTATCTAGCAGATTATAATGGACATAGAATATCATCTTATCAACTGTGGACTGGCGGAAAGTGACTGAAGAGAGGTATCAATATGACAGTTTTCTTAACACTATACAGGCTGCCAAAGAACATTTATCCCGTATAAAGAAATTAGATCAAGTAGAAATGACCCAAAATGGATGAATAATAGGCTAAATATCTTTTAGGGCAGAAGAAAGGAATTTATAGGCGCATAAAAGAGGTGAGGTCATCTTATAAATCAGTATACTGACATTAAGAGGGACGTTAAAAAGGGAATAAGAAAAGCTAAACGGGACTATGAAATTAAAGTTGCTAGGGATTCAAAAACAACCCCAAAAAGTTTTTCCAGGTTTATAGAACAAAAGTTAGGGATAAGATAGGTCCCCTTAAAATAACTTTGGACATCTTACTGACAAGGAGAATGATATGTGCTCTATTTTTAATAATTATTTTCTCTCAGTTTTCACACAGGAAGACATTAATAATATCCCAGTAATTAATTTTTACAGAGGCCCAGAAGAAGATAAATTATGTAATATCACAGTCCTAGCGAAATGGTTATGAAACAACTGACCGACTGAAACAAAATAAATCGCCGGGTCCTGATGAGCTTTTTGCAAGGGTTCTTAAGGAATGCAAAATGGAACTCTGTGAACCAATATCTAACATTTTTAATTTATCTCTTCAAACAGGTGTAGTGTCTGATATGTGGAAGATGGCTAATGTAATTCCTATTTTTAAAGAGGGGACAAGTCACTACCGTCAAATTACCACCCAATAAGCCTGACCTCAATTGTAGGCAAATTACTAGAGTCAATTATAGCTGATATTATTAGAAGCCATCTAGATAACCATAATTTGATTAATGATACTCAGCATGGATTCACGAGGGGCCGTTCCTGCCTATCTAATTTATTAACCTTCTTCAGTAAAGCTTTTGAGGCTGTTGATCACGATAAAGAATTCGATATTGTTTATTTAGACTTTAGTAAGGCTTTTGATAGAGTACCGCACCAGAGACTGTTAAAAAAGTGGCAGCTCATGGCATTGGGGGAAAAGTGCTGTCATGGATCGAGTCATGGCTCACCAATAGGAAGCAGAGAGTGTGCATAAATGGGGTTAAATCCGAATGGGGACTTGTAAAAGTGGTGTTCCACAGGGATCAGTCTTAGGCCCATTGTTATTTATAATATATATCAATGACCTTGATGAGGGAATTACTAGTGATATGAGCAAATTCGCCGACGACACGAAGATAGGTAGGATAATTGATTCAAACATAGATGTCATAGAACTTCAGGAAGATTTAGACAAACTTAATTCGTGGTCAGAAAAGTGGCAGATGCAGTTCAATGTAGATAAATGCAAGGTTCTGAAGCTCGGGAGTGTCCATAACCCAAGCACTTATAAGTTAAATAACGTAGAACTTAGCCATACAGATTGCGAGAAGGACTTGGGGGTGATGGTAAGCAGCAACCTTAAACCAAGACAGCAATGCCTAAGCGTACGTAATAAGGCAAATAGATTACTGGGATTTATATCAAGAAGTGTTAGCAACAGAAGTCCAGAGGTTATATTACAGCTTTATACATCATTAGTAAGGCCTCACCTAGATTACGCAGCTCAGTTCTGGTCTCCATATTACAGAATGGACATAAATTCGTTAGAAAACATTCAGCGTAGAATGACTAAATTAATACATAGCATTAGAAATCTTCCTTACGAAGAAAGATTGAAGACCCTAAAATTACATTCACTTGTAAGACGTAGAATGAGGGGAGACATGATCGAGGTATACAAGTGGAAAATGGGTATTAACAAAGGGGATATAAATAAGGTCTTGAGGATATCTCTCCAAGAGAGAACCCGCAATAATGGATTCAAGTTAGATAAGTTTAGATTTAGAAAGGATATAGGAAAGTATTGGTTTGGAAATAGGGTAGTTGATGAGTGGAACAGTCTGCCTATTAGGGTTATTGAAGCTAGGACCTTGGGTAGTTTCAAATTTAGGTTGGATAAATTCATGAGTGAGAGGGGTTGGATTTGAGTGGGACTCGCGCATGAGTGGGTAGAATTGTCAAAGATTATTTCTTGGGTAGCATTGAAAATTGGGTTGAGCAAATATTCTGTTAGGGGGACGGATTGTGAAGGACCTGCCTAGTATGGGCCAACAGGCCTGCTGCAGTGTTCCTCCTTTCTTATGTTCTTATTAGAAATCTTCCTTACGAAGAAAGATTGAAGACCCTTAAATTACATTCACTTGTAAGACGTAGAATGAGGGGAGACATGATCGAGGTATACAAGTGGAAAATGGGTATTAACAAAGGGGATATAAATAAGGTCTTGAGGATATCTCTCCAAGAGAGAACCCGCAATAATGGATTCAAGTTAGATAAGTTTAGATTTAGAAAGGATATAGGAAAGTATTGGTTTTGAAATAGGGTAGTTGATGAGTGGAACAGTCTGCCTAGTAGGGTTATTGAAGCTAGGACCTTGGGTAGTTTCAAATTTAGGTTGGATAAATTCATGAGTGAGAGGGGTTGGATTTGAGTGGGACTCGCGCATGAGTGGGTAGAATTGTCAAAGCTTATTTCTTGGGTAGCATTGAAAATTGGGTTGAGCAAATATTGTTAGTGGGACGGATTGTGAAGGACTTGCCTAGTATGGGTCAACAGGCCTGCTGCAGTGTTCCTCATTTCTTATGTTCTTATGAGTGAGAGGGGTTGGATTTGAGTGGGACTCGCAAATGAGTGAATGGAATTGTCAAAGCTTATTTCTTGGCTAGCATTGAAAATTGGATTGAGCAAGTGTTCTGTTAGTGGGAGGGATTGTGAAGGACCTGCCTAGTATGGGCCAACAGGCCTGCTGCTGTGTTCCTCCTTTCTTATGTTCTTATGGATCGAGTCATGGCTCACCAATAGGAAGCAGAGAGTGTGCATAAATGGGGTTAAATCCGAATGGGGACTTGTAACAAGTGGTGTTCCACAGGGATCAGTCTTAGGGCCATTGTTATTTATAATATATATCAATGACCTTGACGAGGGAATAACTAGTGATATGAGCAAATTCGCCGACGACACGAAGATAGGTAGGATAATTGATTCAAACATAGATGTCATAGAACTTCAGGAAGATTTAGACAAACTTAATTCGTGGTCAGAAAAGTGGCAGATGCAGTTCAATGTAGATAAATGCAAGGTTCTGAAGCTCGGGAGTGTCCATAACCCAAGCACTTATAAGTTAAATAACGTAGAACTTAGCCATACAGATTGCGAGAAGGACTTGGGGGTGATGGTAAGAAGCAACCTTAAACCAAGACAGCAATGCCTAAGCTTACGTAATAAGGCAAATAGATTACTAGGATT
This sequence comes from Cherax destructor, assembly GCA_009830355.1. NCBI lineage: Eukaryota > Metazoa > Arthropoda > Malacostraca > Decapoda > Parastacidae > Cherax > Cherax destructor. The sequence goes on from WNWK01010877.1 coordinate 40,889, forward strand.
TATATCAAGAAGTGTTAGCAACAGAAGTCCAGAGGTTATATTACAGTTTTATACATCATTAGTAAGGCCTTAACTACTACTACCCATCTCTTTGGGTATGACCTACTTCCACTGGGGGAATCCCGCCTATCAGTGACTATGCCCTCGTCTGCTACCCGTCCCTTTCAACTGACGTCTATTTAAGGTCAAGCCTTCTTACCTGGTCTTCATAATATCCACACCAACTACATCCATATAAACACAAAACAAAGAAACAGGACAGCCCTGGTTGCAAAAGACGTTGAAAAAGCTTTTGACACAGTCTGGCACGAAGGGCTCAAACACAAACTCTGCACTAACTTTAACCTGCCTCTCACTACTCGTAAACTCCCTGACGGCCGCACCATGAGAATCAAATTCCGAGGCTGCTACTCAGACTATTTTACACTAAACATTTTATACACTAACGACATTCCAACACCTTATACCACAACTCCATCATACTAGCCTATGCAGACGACATTACACAACTCATCACTCACGCCAATATAGATACACTCTCACACAAAACACAAAATGAGGTCGACAGGATTGCCATCTGGGAACAAAAATGGAGGATCAAATCCAATGCAGCTAAATCCAGCATTACATATTTTAACTATAGGAAACGTGATCCTCCATTACCTGTCGAGCTCAGAACAGCTGACACCCGCACCTACATCCCCATCACACAATCTGTCACAGTCCTTAGCATTAATCTTGACTACCTTCTTTACTTACACAGACACATTCACTCAAAGCATGCAGTAGCTTGTAAGGCCCTTGCGGGCCTCTACAAGCTGCAACATGTCTCCCAACGCACCAAACTACAAATCTACAAATCCCTCTAGCCCTCTCTCTTGCAGCCAAAACAAACTTACTTAAACTGCGCTGCGCTGGGTGCTTGATGTCAGATGGGAGGACCATGCCCAGTTAGACATCCCTGCGCTGAGTCTGTACTGGAAGACGCTCAGTGACAGACAGATAGACAAACTTGAGACACATGACTACTGGACCTCTCTCATAAGAACATAAGAACATAATAAAGGAGGAACACTGCAGCAGGCCTGTTGGCCCATACTAGGCAGGTCCTTCACAATCCATCCCACTAACAGAATATTTCCTCAACCCAATTTTCAAAGCGCGAGTCCCACTCAAATCCAACCCCTCTCACTCATGAATTTATCCAACCTAAATTTGAAACTACCCAAGGTCCTAGCTTCAATAACCCTACTAGGCAGACTGTTCCACTCATCAACTACCCTATTTCCAAACCAATACTTTCCTATAATAAGAACATAAGAATGGAGGAACACTGCAGAAGGCCTACTGGCCCATACAAGGCAGGTCCTTATAAAAACCACCACTACCTAAGAATTTATTCCCGTACTCACGACACAAATCAAACCCAGCCCCTCCCACTCATATATTTGTCCAATCTCTTTTTAAAGCCACCCAAGGTCCTAGCCTCTATCACAGTACTCGGAAGATTGTTCCACGCATCTACAACTCTGTTCGAAAACCAGTACTTGCCTATGTCCTTTCTAAATCTAAATTTATCCAATTTAAATCCGTTATTTCTCGTTCTTACTTGGTTCGATATCCTCAGTATTTTATTAATATCTCCTTTGTTTATGCCCATCATCCACTTGTACACCTCGATGATATCTCCCTTCATTCTACGTCTCTCCAGAGAGTGGAGATTCAACGCTCTAAGTCTATCTTCATACGGGAGATTTCTTATACTGTAAATCATTTTAGTCATTCTTCTTTGTATGTTCTCCAATGAATCTATATCCATCCTGTAGTAAGGAGACCAAAACTGAGCTGCATAATCCAAATGAGGTCTCACTAGTGATGTATAGAGCTGTAAAATAACTTTTGGACTTCTGTTGCTTATACTTCTTGAAATAAATCCTAGTAATCTGTTAGCCTTATTGCGCACACTTAGGCTCTGTTGTCTTGGCTTTAGATTTCTGCTTACCATGACTCCCAAGTCTTTTTCACATTCTGTATGATCAAGCTCAACTTCACCTAGTTTATAAATTCGAGGGATATTTTCATTACCAACGACAAGCACCTTACACTTGTCCACATTGAACTTCATCTGCCACTTTTCAGACCAAGACATTAATTTATCCAAATCCTCCTGGAGTTCACTGTTATCCTCCTCAGAATGAATTATACGGCCTATTTTTGTATCATCAGCAAATTTACTCATGTCACTTGCAATTCCTTCATCAAGGTCATTAATGTAAATTATGAACAACAATGGGCCCAAAACTGATCCTTGTGGAACGCCACTAGTGACAAATCCCCATTCAGATTTGACCCCATTAATGGAAACTCTCTGCTTTCTATTGGTAAGCCATGCCTCTATCCATGCTAGAACTTTACCTCCTATACCATGAGCTGCCACCTTTCTTAAGAGTCTCTTGTGAGGTACTCTATCGAAGGCCTTACTGAAATCCAAGTAAACTATATCATGTAGAAGAATGGTTCAGAGAACCGACAAGTTGTTAAATTAGACACATATGCAACACTTGGGTATCTTTATTGAGGAAACGTTTCGCCACACAGTGGCTTCATCAGTCCAATACAAAGTAGAAAGGTGTAAGGAGATGAGGAGTTTGAGGTTATCAGTCCCTCGGCCTGGAGTCGATGTGTTCAGTCCATCAATCTTGTTAGAAGTGTAGCACAAGGCCGTAGAGGTGGCTTATATGCTGTAATCAGGTGAGATGCAGCAGGAGGAGGCAGGTCATAGTGGTATCAACCACTAGTCGAAGTAAGTCCTTGTCCAAAGGTTTGGACAAATTTTATCACTGTCTACTGCCTCAAATGTTTTATTGAAAAACGTCAGTAAATTTGTCAGGTAGGAACGACCTCTCGTAAACCCATGCTGAGATTCATTAATCAAATTATGTTCTTCAAGGTGACTTCTGATAATATCAGCTATAATTGATTCTAATAATTTGCCTACTATAGACGTGAGGCTTATTGGACGGTAATTTGATGGAATGGACTTATCCCCTGATTTGAATATAGGAACTACATTAGCTATCTTCCACATCTCTGGCACAACACCAGTTAGGATGGACGTATTAAACACATTCGTTAATGGCTGACTAAGTTCCATTTTGCATTCTTTAAGTACCCTGGAAAACAACTCGTCGGGTCCCGGGGACTTATTTTGCTTCAGTTTATCTATCTGTTTGATAACCATGTCCCTCGTGACAGTAATATTAGTTAATTTGAATTCTTCAGGAACTGAATAATTGTTAATTTCTGGAATCTCATTTACGTCTTCTTGTGTAAAGACTGACAAAAATAGTCATTAAATAGAGAACACATTTCCAGTTCGTTATCCGTCAGCTGTCCATTCCCAATTTTCAGAGGTCCTACCTTTTCCCTCACCTTCGTCCTGTACACTTGAAAGAACCCTTTTGGATTAGTCTTTGATTCATTAGCAACCTTAATCTCATAGTCACGTTTAGCCTTTCTAATCCCCTTTTTACTTCTCTTTTCAACTGAACATATTGGTCAATAAGGTTAACATCTCCTCTTTTGATGCGCCTATAAATTCCTCTTTTCTCCCCTAATAAATGTTTTAGCCTCCTGTTAATCCATTTGGGATCGTTATTATTTGACCTAAATTCTCTCTGGGGAATAAACATACTCTGTGCACGTTGTACATTATTAAGAAACAAATCATAAACGCAGATCCCATCGTAATCGTTAGCTAGATTACCCCAGTCGAGATTAGACAGGTGTTCCCTAAGTCCAATATAATCGGCAGAACGAAAATCAGGAACTTTTACCGTATTATCCCTATTCTCGTACTCCCATGTAATATTAAAAGTAATGGATTTGTGATCACTAGCTCCAAGCTCTTCAGTGATCTCCAGATTGTTTACAAGAGTTTCTTTATTTGACAAGACTAGGTCGAGCAAATTATTACCTCTGGTAGGCTCCGTCACACACTGCTTCAGAAAACAGTCCTGAACTACTTCCATAAAGTCACTGGACTCCAGATTACCGGTCAAAGAAGTCCAGTCAATTTGACTAAAGTTAAAATCCCTACTAACACTACGTTATTGTGCCTAGAAGCCCTAACAATTTCGTCCCAAAGAAGTCTCCCTCTATCGTGATCCAAGCCTGGAGGTCGGTATATTACACCTAGAATCAGTTTTCTTGACCTTCTAGAAACTCTACCCAAACAGATTCTGTTAATGATCCATCTATTTTTATGCCTGTTTTATGCAGCAATTTATATTTTCTCGTACATACAATGCAACTCCACCCCTTTCCCATTATATCTATCTACATGGAACAACTTAAACCCCTGAATATGACACTCAGCAATCATATCCCGACTCTTGGTATTATACCATGTTTCAGTTATTGCAATGACATCAAAGTTCCCAGCACATGCTACCAAACGTAATTCGTTAATTTTATTTCTGGCGCTTCGACAGTTAGTATAAAATACATTGATATGTATCTTCTTGTGAACCTTTTTCAGCTTTTGTTTTACACAATTTCTGTTACTATCATTACCCTGTGTCACTCGATTACTGTTATTGTTATGATTTATGATATCAAAGCCTGAATCAATATTTTGGCCCTCATTATTTACCATTCCTAAACCCATACCTCTAACTAATCCTAGTTTAAAGCCCTAACAACATCCTCAACTGAGCTAGAGAGAAATTCTACACCTGCCCTGGATAAGTGAACCCCATCCCTGGCATACATGTCATTTCGGCCATAGAAGTGGTCCCAGTTGTTAATGAATGGGACTGCATTATCCTTACAGTGTTTGTCCAGCCAGCAATTTATACCAATCGCTCTGGACAGCCATTCATTTCCAACACCCCTTCTTGGCAAAATGCCACATATAACAGGGCTCCCTCCCTTCTTCCTAATGATGTCTATTGCTGCCTTATACCTACTAACTAAATCCTCACTTCTACGCTTGGATACATCATTGCCTCCAGCACTGAGGCAGATAATAGGATTGATCCCATTACCATGCATGATGTTGTCAAGTCGGCTAACAATGTCTTCCATCCCAGCCCCAGGAAAGCAAACCCTCTGTCTCCTACTCCTATCTTTCAAGCAGAAGGCCCTATCCATATATCTAACTTGGCTATCCCCAACAACAACAATGTTTTTACCTTCCTTGGTACAGTTCGTCGTGACGTTCCCAGTAGTCGACTCACATTCGTCTGGAAGCACAGAAAAGGAGTTCGAAGTTTCCACAGCAGTCTCTTTCTTCTTCGTCGTTACTACCTCTCCATTCGTCTTCTTGATCTTCAACTTCGTCCCATGCTGTCCGGCCACTGCCCAGGTTACCTTCTTGACCTGAGGACTCACAACAGGAGGACTACTACGAATCTTCTTGTTTTCCTCCGTCAATCGCCGTATCTCAAGCTTCGCTACCCTCAATTCCTCCTTAAGCTGCTGGTAAAGTTGCTCAATAGGGGGCATCTTGATTCAGTCCACAGGGAGTACACTAGACACGTCTTCACTGAGCTAAGAACAGGTCACCTTGACGAAGACATTCGCAGACCCACAAACCAACACAACCTTTTCTACTCCTTGTATGATCCTGCTCCTAACCCTATTTACAAATAACCTTTTGATTCTATGTCAGGTACCTTGAGCTGTTCGTCCCTCTGACCCACTTTCGCCTTAGCTGCTGGGTTAAGCCCTGGCTCAATTTCTACACTCCTCTCTAGCGCCAATCTTTGCCTGTCCCGTCCTCCCCGTTCACCCCACTGGAGTCTCACCAACAGGAAAGCCTGCTATTCCTGTTATCAAGTCTGTCCCACGATCGCCTTAGCTGCTGGGTTAAACCCTGGCTATATTTCTACGACTAAGAAGACTCCTCTCCAGCGCTATTCTTCGTCTGTCCCGTCTTCCCCGCTCATCCCATTGGGATCTTACCTGAACTTATTCATTCATTCATTCACCTGGTCTTCATAATCTCCACACCAACAGTGCTGAACACACCAACTCCAAGGCCGAGGGACTGATTACATCATCTTTTGTATATAGTTCTACTCTCTTCATATTATGTCCTAGGATTTTGTATTGATAAAGCCTCTTGATGGCAAAACGTCTACTATAAAGATACCCAGATGTTGCACATGTGTCTTAATTTCACCAATTTTGTTGTATTCTGTGCAATAATTGGAGAATGCATCTTCCGGTTAGCTTCAATGTTGTAAATGAATGGTTCAGAGAACCAACAAGTTGATAAATTAGACACATATGCAACATTGATGGACTGATTACATCGACTAAAGGCCGAGGGACTGATTATCTCAAACTCTTCCTGTTCTTCACCTTTCTCCTTTGTATGGACTGATGAAGCCACTGTGTGGCGAAACGTTTCTTCAATAAAGATACCCAAGTGTTGCATATGTGTCTAATTTATCAACTTCAATGTTGATGTGTTCCTCAAGGGAAACAATATCTTGATGTTAGCTTGTGTAAGTTATCATGTGACAATTTTATTATTCAAAATTGTCTTCTGTGATATAACGGAGAATATCTTTTCTAATAACAAATCAGAATGTTTGACTTTATTTGGTTATTCTAGATCACATCCACATTGAGTTTATGTGGCCTCAAAACCATCGTTAAAAACACGTTATATCCAGTGAGCTTACTTAAAACTTAATTATTCACTTAAGAGTTGGTCAGTTTTCAGTTTTCTGTTGATAACTTGATAATCCAAAGTTTGAGCGGTGTTAAACTCATGCGCTTGTGTATGTGACTGTCGTAATGTGCTTGTGTATGTGACTGTCATAATGTGCTTGTGTATGTGACTGTCATAATGTGCTTGTGTATGTGACTATCATAATGTGCTTGTGTATGTGACTGCCATATTGTGCTTGTGTATGTGACTGTCATAATGTGCTTGTGTATGTGACTGTCATAATGTGCTTGTGTATGTGACTGTCGTAATGTGCTTGTGTATGTGACTGTCATAATGTGCTAGTGTATGTGACTGTCATATTGTGATTGTGTATGTGACTGTCATAATGTGCTTGTGTATGTGACTGTCGTAATGTGCTTGTGTATGTGACTGTCATAATGTGCTTGTGTATGTGACTGTCATAATGTGCTTGTGTATGTGACTATCATAATGTGCTTGTGTATGTGACTGCCATATTGTGCTTGTGTATGTGACTGTCATAATGTGCTTGTGTATGTGACTGTCATAATGTGCTTGTGTATGTGACTGTCGTAATGTGCTTGTGTATGTGACTGTCATAATGTGCTAGTGTATGTGACTGTCATATTGTGATTGTGTATGTGACTGTCATAATGTGCTTGTGTATGTGACTGTCGTAATGTGCTTGTGTATGTAACTGTCATAATGTGCTTGTGTATGTGACTGTCGTAATGTGCTTGTGTATGTGACTGTCATAATGTGCTAGTGTATGTGACTGTCATATTGTGATTGTGTATGTGACTGTCATAATGTGCTTGTGTATGTGACTGTCATAATGTACTTGTGTATGTGACTGTCATAATGTGCTAGTGTATGTGACTGTCATAATGTGCTTGTGTATGTGACTATCATAATGTGCTTGTGTATGTGACTGCCATATTGTGCTTGTGTATGTGACTGTCATAATGTGCTTGTGTATGTGACTGTCATAATGTGCTTGTGTATGTGACTGTCGTAATGTGCTTGTGTATGTGACTGTCATAATGTGCTAGTGTATGTGACTGTCATATTGTGATTGTGTATGTGACTGTCATAATGTGCTTGTGTATGTGACTGTCGTAATGTGCTTGTGTATGTGACTGTCATAATGTGCTGTGTATGTGACTGTCATAATGTGCTTGTGTATGTGACTATCATAATGTGCTTGTGTATGTGACTGCCATATTGTGCTTGTGTATGTGACTGTCATAATGTGCTTGTGTATGTGACTGTCATAATGTGCTTGTGTATGTGACTGTCGTAATGTGCTTGTGTATGTGACTGTCATAATGTGCTAGTGTATGTGACTGTCATATTGTGATTGTGTATGTGACTGTCATAATGTGCTTGTGTATGTGACTGTCGTAATGTGCTTGTGTATGTGACTGTCATAATGTGCTTGTGTATGTGACTGTCGTAATGTGCTTGTGTATGTGACTGTCATAATGTGCTAGTGTATGTGACTGTCATATTGTGATTGTGTATGTGACTGTCATAATGTGCTTGTGTATGTGACTGTCATAATGTACTTGTGTATGTGACTGTCATAATGTGCTAGTGTATGTGACTGTCATAATGTGCTTGTGTATGTGACTGTCATAATGTGCTAGTGTATGTGACTGTCATATTGTGATTGTGTATGTGACTGTCATAATGTGCTAGTGTATGTGACTGTCATAATGTACTTGTGTATGTGACTGTCATAATGTACTTGTGTATGTGACTGTCATAATGTGCTTGTGTATGTGACTGTCATAATGTGCTTGTGTATGTGACTGTCATGCCTCGTGTATGTCCCCTGTCTTAAAAATTGGGACTACATTTTCTGTCTTCCACACCTCAGGTAGTTGCCCAGTTTCGATGGATATATTGAAGATTGTTGTTAGTGACATACACAGCTCCTCTGCTCCCTCTCTCAGGACCCACAGGAGATGTTTTCCGATTCCACCGCCATTGAGGTATCTAGTTCACTTAGCTGCCTCTTCACCTCCTCCTCGGTTGTGTGTATTGTGTCCAGCACTTATTGGTGTACCCCACCATTCCAGTTTTCTGAAGTACTTTCTGACTCCACTGAAAATAGTTCCTTAACCCTCGTGAAGAGCTCCTCACATACTTCTCGGTCGCTTCTTGTCAACTCCCTTCCTTCCTTCTTCAGCCTGATTACCTGGTCCTTGACTGGTTTTTTCCTCCTGATGTGGTTGTACAACAGCTTCGGGTCAGACTTGGCTTTCGATGCTATGTCGTTTTCGTATTGTCGCTGAGCCTCCCTCCTTATCTGTAGATATTCGTTTCTGGTTCTTCGACAAATTTCTTTATTTTCCTGGGTACTTTGTCTTCTATATTTTTTCCATTTTCTAGAGCACTTAATTTTGGCCCCACTACAACCTTGGGTAAATCAAGGGCTTGTTCCAGTCTTCCCATTATTTCCGTTGTTCTTGAAAACGATTCTCTCCTCCTGCCTTCTTGCATTTTGTTGTCACGTAGTCCATTATTTCATTTATTGATTTTCCCACCAGTTCTCTTTCCCACTGAACCTCAAGCAGGAAATTTCTCATGCCTTTGTAGTCCCTCCTCTTGTAGTTTGGCTTCTCCCGTCCTACTCGTGCTTATCTCTCCACTTGTGTGTGTGTGTGTGTGTGTGTGTGTGTGTGTGTGTGTGTGTGTGTGTGTGTGTGTGTGTTTCGTATGAATAGGTGTTGATACCACTTAAGTCTAGTTAAGAAAGCGTCCTCCATTGCATCAAAGGTCCTACTTGCTACTTGATCCCTGGTAAGCGTATTTCCACTAAGCTTACGATTGTTGGATCTCCAGCAATAATTACATCGTTAGTAATTGAAGTTTTAATGTTTTTCAGCCTGTCCGCTTCGTGTTCCTGGCTTTATCTGGCCTTGTCTGGATGGTCTACAGTGGCTTTGAGTTGTTAATGGTTTTCACTACTGGACACTGCATTCACTACTTGATCGTACTGGAGGCAGTGGTGGCTACTTCGAGCGTAGTGTTGGCGTGAACAATGGAGATGTGTTTAATACCGAGATGTGTTTTTAAGGACTATGTGTCTTCCTTGGATTGTGTCTCGCCCAGGTAATTTAGGGAGGACTGTGTATCATCTTTCAGTGGTGTCTCGCTTAGGTAACATCTGGGTATCTTATATTTTCTAAACATTTCGCCAACCAGTGACTCTGGCGATACAATACAAGGACATATACGGAAGACTGCAGAAGAGGAGGTAATCAATCTTTCAGTCTAAGTATTGAGCATTGTAGTCTTGATGAACCTACTCCTAAGCTGAGGGACTGATTACCCCATCTACAGTTTTTTTATATAGTTCTGAGAGGCAGTGGGACTGATTATCTCCTCTTCTAGTGTATTAATTTAGTCATTCTACGCTGAATGTTTTCTAACGAATTTATGTCCATTCTGTAATATGGAGACCAGAACTGAGCTGCGTAATCTAGGTGAGGCCTTACTAATGATGTATAAAGCTGTAATATAACTTCTGGACTTCTGTTGCTAACACTTCTTGACTCTTCCTTAAATGCCCTGTGTTGTATTGATTTAGCCATTGTTTGGCGAAATGTCTAGAAAATAAAAATTCCAGATGTTACACGTGTCCAATTCATTCACTTGTCAGTACTGTACACCAATGATATATTACTCGTCTAGGTAAGTTAAGATGCTGCCTGCACCGCGCCTGCATCCTCTGATGACAGGATAGTGAAGTTTAGAATATATCTGTTGGAGGAAGGAGCATTCTTCCTCACGGAATTCACTGCTGCAGATACAGAGAACACACAGGGAGAAGCCTATGATGACGCCACGTTTTACCATGGTGTTGTGGTCCGAGTAGAGATAGAGAAGATCATGTTGCTTGAGGGGATTGTGGTAGACTTTGAAACGTAGCTCATGATCAGAGTGCCGACAACTCACTTTTCAAGATTAAATTTGATGGAAGGCTCGACCTGGTTGAGCTTTGTTGGAGTGCAGAGATGTCGAGTCTCCTGGGAGCTATGATAAGTGTGTAGTCAACATAACGGAGCCAGGTGTCTCAGAAGGTGATAATGGAGGAAACTCTCTCTGGCTTCAACATGTTAGATGTATTAGCCAACACAGTAGCTATGGGGAACCCAAAAGTAGGCAAAAAGTCTGCAGAAAAACACTTTTAATTAAAGGAGAAGCAGTTGAAAGTAAGAAAGAGTTCAGTGTGAGAGAGAAAGAGAGAGAGAATAGAGAGAGAGAGAGAGAGAGAGAGAGAGAGAGAGAGAGAGAGAGAGAGAGAGAGAGAGAGAGAGAGAGAGAACAGACAGACAGACAGACAGACAGACAGACAGAAAACCATTGCCTAGCAACACTACGACCAGCGCCAAACAATGTCTCTGTGTCAACTGGAGCGTGATTAACACAAGTGTAGCTCTAAGGAAGACAATAATTGCCTCCCCTGCATCAGTGCGGTTACCCAGATGTGGGGATCCACGTCAGCTGAAGGAAGGAGAGTGGGAGTTTAGGAATGAGGAATAGTTTGAAGAAGGAAGTAAATAATAGAGAGGAAAAGAGAAGAAAAAATAAATATATTTCAGTCGCTGCGCGATCCAAGAAGGGTATCCCGTTATTCCCTAACCCAGTTCTCTGTAACTCAATGCACGTGATTAGAATAGTGTAGTGTGGCGTAAGTTGACTTTGCAACTGAATATAAACGTTGAAGATCTGAGGGGAATCAGCAGAGATATTCACAAGTCAGCACATGGAAACCAAAATACATTTTTTTTCAGTAAAAAATAGTTAATTAGGACATATACAAATCAAATTTAATTGAATCCTTTTTACGATACCAAAGTGGCGTCATCATAGGCTTCTCCCTGTGTGTTCTCTGTATCTGCAGCTCCTCAGACCTGACCTGTACTTAGCTCTGTGAAGACGTGTCTTGTGTGCTCTCTGTGACCTGTACTTAGCTCAGTGAGGACGTGTCTGTGGACTGAACCATCTTTGCTCTGTGAAATTTTTTCTACTGTGCTCTCCGTTCTTAACTACCTGAGATTGGAGGATGGTTTCCCTCGACTACGAGCAGCTATATCTCCAACTTAAGGCGGAATTAACGGAAGCTAGAAGAGAAATTCAACGATTGAAGGGTATATGCAAGGATTGTCCCCGGAACAATGTCGCCGATGATCAGACCAACGAATGGATGCTAGTCAGATCTGAAGGGACGAAGCTGAAGTTGAAGAAGATCCAAGAGACTGCTGTGAAACCAGGAACTCTTTTTCCTTGTTATCAGACGAATGTGAAGACATCCCAGCGAAGACCATCTCTACAAAGACCGTCGAGAACGTCAAGCACACCGCCAGTCGAGGTAAGAACATAGTTTTAGTTGGAGACAGTCAGATTAGGTTTATGGATAGGGAATTTTGTCTTAAGGATTGGAATAGGAGGCAGAGGGTGTGTTATCCTGGGGCTGGGATGAAGGATATTGTTAGCCGTCTGGACGACATCATGAGAGGTAATGGGAGCAACCCTATTATCTGTCTCAGTGCTGGAGGCAACGATGTTGGCAGACGTAGGAGTGAGGAGCTGATTAGCAGCTACAGGTCAGCAATAGACAGAATTAGGAAGAAGGGTGGGAACCCTGTCATATGTGGTATTTTGCCAAGGAGAGGAGTTGGAAATGAATGGTTGTCCAGGGCAATTGGTGTCAATTGCTGGTTGGACAATACTGTAAGGAAAATGCAGTAATATTCAATGACAACTGGGACCTCTTCTATGGCAGAAATGACATGTATGCCAGGGATAGGGTTCACTTATCCAGGTTTGGGGTGGGGGCACTGGCAACTGCAGTGGAGGGAGCTGTTAGGGCTTTACACTAGAAAAAGTTAGTGGTATGGGTTATAGGGGAAAAACAGTGAGGTCCCAGTGTAGTAATGTTATGAATTTTAGGGGAACTAGTAATAGGCAGAATAAGGTGGATATTGGAAAGTCAGTGGCACTAGGTGACAACGACAGCAATAGGTATAGTGGAAAAAAACAAGAAGAGTAAAGAGAAGGGAAGTTTTCTGAACATTTTTTATACTAGCACATTATGACAGTCACATACACAAGAACATTACAACAGTCATATACACAAGTACATTATGACAGTCACATACACAAGTACATTATGACAGTCACATACACAAGCACATTATGACAATCACATACTCTAGCACATTATAACAGTCACATACACAAGCACAATATGGCAGTCACATACACAAGCACATTATGACAGTCACATACACAAGCGCATGAGTTTAACACCGCTCAAACTTTGCATTATCATGTTATCAACAGAAAAGGATCGAAACAAATCAGAAACGACGCTCAAACATTACCGTGTGGAAAACTCTATCTCAATTTTTCATTTTTTAAAAGTTAATTTTGACCAACACGTGTCAAAATCAGTTCAAAACGTTTATCCAAGTAAGACTGACCAACTGACCAACTTTTAAGTAAATAAGTAAGTTTTAAGTAAGCTCACTGGATATAACGTGTTTTTAACGATGGTTTTGAGGCCACATAAACTCAATGTGGATGTGATCTAGAATAACCAAATAAAGTCAAACATTCTGATTTGTTATTATAAAAGATATTCTCCGTTATATCACAGAAGACAATGTTGATTAATAAAATTGTCACATGATAACTTACACAAGCTAACATCAAGATATTGTTTCCCTTGAGGAACACATCAACATTGAAGTTGATAAATTAGACACATATGCAACACAGTGGCTTCATCAGTCCATACAAAGGAGAAAGGTGAAGAACAGGAAGAGTTTGAGATAATCAGTCCCTCGGCCTTGAGTCGATGTAATCAGTCCATCAATGTTGCATATGTGTCTAATTTATCAACTTGTTGGTTCTCTGAACCATTCATTTACAACATTGAATCTAACTGGAAGATGCATTCTCCAATTATTGCACAGAATACAACAAAATTGGTGAAATTAAGACACATGTGCAACATCTGGGTATCTTTATAGTAGACGTTTCGCCATCAAGTGGCTTTATCAATACAAAATTCTAGGACATAATTTGAAGAGAGTAGAACTATATACAAAAGATGATGTAATCAGTCCCTCGGCCTTGGAGTTGGTGTGTTCAGCACTGTTGGTGTGGAGATTATGAAGACCAGGTGAATGAATGAATGAATAAGTTCAGGTAAGATCCCAATGGGATGAGCGGGGAAGACGGGACAGACGAAGAATAGCGCTGGAGAGGAGTCTTCTTAGTCGTAGAAATAGAGCCAAGGTTTAACCCAGCAGCTAAGGCGATCGTGGGACAGACTTGATAACAGGAATAGCAGGCTCTCCTGTTGGTGAGACTCCAGTGGGGTGAACGGGGAGGACGGGACAGGCAAAGATTGGCGCTAGAGAGAAGTGTAGAAATTGAGCCAGGGCTTAACCCAGCAGCTAAGGCGAAAGTGGGTCAGAGGGACGAACAGCTCAAGGTACCTGACATAGAATCAAAAGGTTATTTGTAAATAGGGTTAGGAGCAGGATCATACAAGGAGTAGAAAAGGTTGTGTTGGTTTGTGGGTCTGCGAATGTCTTCGTCAAGGAGAGAGGTCCAGTAGTCATGTGTCTCAAGTTTGTCTATCTGTCTGTCACTGAGCGTCTTCCAGTACAGACTCAGCGCAGGGATGTCTAACTGGGCATGGTCCTCCCATCTGACATCAAGCACCCAGCGCAGCGCAGTTTAAGTAAGTTTGTTTTGGCTGCAAGAGAGAGGGCTAGAGGGATTTGTAGATTTGTAGTTTGGTGCGTTGGGAGACATGTTGCAGCTTGTAGAGGCCCGCAAGGGCCTTGCTAGCTACTGCATGCTTTGAGTGAATGTGTCTGTTTAAGCAAAGGAGGTAGTCAAGATTAATGCTAAGGACTGTGACAGATTGTGTGATGGGGATGTAGGTGCGGGTGTCAGCTGTTCTGAGCTCGACAGGTAATGGAGGATCACGTTTCCTATAGTTAAAATATGTAATGCTGGATTTAACTGCATTGGATTTGATCCTCCATTTTTGTTCCCAGATGGCAATCCTGTCGACCTCATTTTGTGTTTTGTGTGAGAGTGTATCTATATTGGCGTGAGTGATGAGTTGTGTAATGTCGTCTGCATAGGCTAGTATGATGGAGTTGTGGTATAAGGTGTTGGAATGTCGTTAGTGTATAAAATGTTTAGTGTAAAATAGTCTGAGTAGCAGCCTCGGAATTTGATTCTCATGGTGCGGCCGTCAGGGAGTTTACGAGTAGTGAGAGGCAGGTTAAAGTTAGTGCAGAGTTTGTGTTTGAGCCCTTCGTGCCAGACTGTGTCAAAGCTTTTCAACGTCTTTTGCAACCAGGGCTGTCCTGTTTCTTTGTTTTGTGTTTATATGGATGTAGTTGGTGTGGATATTATGAAGACCAGGTAAGAAGGCTTGACCTTAAATAGACGTCAGTTGAAAGGGACGGGTAGCAGACGAGGGCATAGTCACTGATAGGCGGGATTCCCCCAGTGGAAGTAGGTCATACCCAAAGAGATGGGTAGTAGTAGTTGTAGCCGTGAAGAAGGTTATGTACATGTCCTCAGAATCAAGATTCCACTGGATGGCGAAACGTCTACTATAAAGACACCCAGATGTTGCACATGTGTCTTAATTTCATCTTGTCGGTATTGTATACCATTATTGTACAACAAAAGTGGTGCCCTGGGGCCTAGTGGGTAAAGCTCTCGCTTCACACGGCGAGCGTCCGGGTTCGATTCCCTTCGAGGGTAGAAACATTGAGCGTGTTTCCTTACACCGGTTATCTATGTTCACCCATCACTAAAATGGGTACTTGGGTGTTAGTGGACTGGTATGGGTCGCATCCTGGGACAAAACTTACTTAATTTGCCCGAAATACTCAGCATAACAAGCTTTCTATATACATAGTAGTATGTCATTGATGTCAGCTTGTACCATGTACTTGTACATGTACTTGAAGAAATAAATTATATTATTACACAGGCGTGGTTCGATCCCCGGTGCGGGTGGAAACATTAGGACGTGTTTCCTTAAGACACCTGCTGATCATGTTCACCTAGCAGTAAATAGGTACCTGGGTGTTAGTCGATTGCCGTAGGTCGCATCCTGTGGACAATATTAACCTAATTTACACGAAGGTGCAACTGATGTCAGCTAGGTGTGTGTACGTTCTGTAATGTACTTGTAGAAATAAAGATTATTATTATTATTATTATTATATGATGCTTCGGCCACTGAAGATTGATGTTCACAGTTGCTATATTTTAATAAAAGGTAATCTCTGAAATCGTAAAAGTCATATAGCGCCTATAGAATAAAGACATTTATATTCATTCCAGTTCACTGGATGAACAGCACATACACATCAAACGAGTGTTAAAAATTTGAAGCCAGTCGAATAAAGCTTTTTCGAGTCAAAGATATTGAAAATTGGTATTTGGATACGTATATTAATGGAGGAAACCAAATAATAGCCATCTCTGAGAAGACAATTGACAGTTGTCTTAATTAGTACACACAATGATAATAGTGGAACTCGGGTAGCAGGTACAGGCTGTGTACTCGCCTAGTGTACAATTCGTGGCTGTAGAATTATTCAAGACCTGCCTTAAAACGACATTAATAAGGACATAAATTGTTTTCTATTCTTCTTCAAATTAATCATAAGAATTATTTTTATCAAAGAAACAAAATATTTTTAGTTATTTTCTAAATTAAGGAATCATATGATAAATTCATATTATGCATATGTAATTACTCTTTATTAATAAATATTTCACAAAATGTTACACATTTGTTACGGGAAAATCAATATAAAAATAAAATTATATATATATAAACATAAAAGACTTGTTCAACCTGCAGAGTTCACACGTTACGCCTTCACCACAAACTACACTCCTGATTTCCGTGTCACTATCAGCAGCGTCGTCGTCATTAGTTGAGTCTGTGTTATTAGTGACGTAAGTTGTGATGTCTTCAATACTGTTGTTAATACCGTGGATGCCATGAGTGTTAGCCCAAGCAATTATGTCAGCTTGAAGTTCCGGCAGACGAGTATAAGAGCCGATGTGCAGAGGGATTCTTGTGAAGGGGTCGTTGGGAGACTCCAACAGCAGTTTGATTAACGTAGACTCGTCCACTACCATATTGGATGAATGTAGCAACACTGGCGCCACCATCATCGTTAACGTCACACTATCTACAAATTTCTCTGGACATTCTTCTGAAGACTCCTCTAGTGATGGTAAATTAGACACATATGCAACACTTGGGTATCTTTATTGAGGAAACGTTTCGCCACACAGTGGCTTCATCAGTCCATACAAAGGAGAATCGTGAAGAACAGGAGGAGTGTGAGGTTGTCAGGCCCTCAATCTTGAGACGATGTTGTCAGTCCATCAATCTTAAATAGAATAACAGCATATGAGCAGAGGGAGCTTATATACTGTAGACAGGAGAGGTGCAGCAGTTGTAGGAGATGTCACATTCTCTGAACCATCCATTCACATCCTGTCTGACACTGCAACATCTTGGTATCTTAATACAGGGATTTCTTCGCTTGCCTATTCCTTGGGCACGACCTACTTCCACATTGAACAAATGTGACATCTCCTACAACTGCTGCACCTCTCCTGTCTACAGTATATAAGCTCCCTCTGCTCATATGCTGTTATTCTATTCAAGATTGAGGCACTGACAACATCGTCTCAAGATTGAGGGCCTGACAACCTCACACTCCTCCTGTTCTTCACGATTCTCCTTTGTATGGACTGATGAAGCCACTGTGTGGCGAAACGTTTCCTCAATAAAGATACCCAAGTGTTGCATATGTGTCTAATTTACCAACTCGTCGGTTCTCTGAACCATTCATTCACATCCTCTAGTGATGTTGGGAAGTGATGGAAAGAAACCCCGAACTGCGATGCCTGATGTTTGAGGGAAGCAAGAACCTGGGCATGGTCATGTCGCAGAACATAAAATATGGATTTCGTTCTTTCTTTGGTCAATGAAAGAAAAATGTCATCTAAGCGAGACAGTAGAATTTTGAAGTAAAGATGATGTTGATACTTAGCTATCAGAGTAACTAAAGCTGACAAAATTCTGACGAGAGATGCAGCAGAAGCCTGGGCCAAGCCTGGGCACTGAAAGGTGCCTATAGTCGGTGGAGTAAGCACCAACAGTTCAAAGAGATTCATAATATTATTGTATACAACAGCAATTTTATCACCACTAAAAATGCCAGCAACAAACATCGCTTGTGCAACTTCTGCTTTTTGGCCTAGCAGATTTAATAGCCGATTGAAGAAAGCTGCTTCTGCTCCAGTCTTCAAATTCTTCACCTGCTGAGCTGCAACAACAGCGACAGCATTTAGATGGCCGTATTTATTAAGGATTTGTAACACGTTGCAGATAATAATAAAGAAGCTGATCTGTATTCCATCGGGCATAAGGTAAGAAACGTCTATGTAGTCGATCGTGCCCACCAACCCAGCAACTGTAAGCCTGCCTGAGGCTTTGTCTTCTAGGTATGTTTCTGGCCACATGCTAATAAAGCGAATCATTTCCGGAGTATCCAAGACTTAAACCGAGATGAAAATAGATCGCTAAGATTTCTGTTGTATCCTGGGCGCCAATGTTTGGAAAGATCAACCATAGTCCAGAGAAGACTTTCCCATTGGCCTGACATACTGATTAACGTGTTCTCAACTCGTAATGAGAGGGTTTGTGCCAAAGCCAATGAAAGACGAACTTTACTGACACTTAACGAGCTTTCCAGATGTTTTTCGGTAGATTTTACAATTGTTAAGAGATGATTAACACAATAACCCCAATGGCTGTACCAACACGGCGCCTTTTCTCCAACTTCGCTACCACCAATCTGAGCTGCCATGAAAAAATCGCTGGTATCCATTCGTATATAATGAAAATAGACAATGATAATTCTTGTCTCACTCTAACTGAATGTACTCCAGCGATCACCTGCCTTTTATATAACGCGGTAAAGAGAGGTGAAAGCGAACAAGTCAGGTCCTTCTCAAAACCAGTCACTGCTACCCAAACTTTTGCTTCAATACTTTAAAACATAAGAAAGGCGGAACACTGCAGCAGGCCTGTTGGCCCATACTAGGCAGGTCCTTCACAATCCGTCCCACTAACAGAATATTTGCTCAACCCAATTTTCAATGCTACCCAAGAAATAAGCTTTGGCAATTCTACCCACTCATGCGCGAGTCCCACTCAAATCCAACCCCTCTCACTCATGAATTTATCCAACCTAAATTTGAAACTACCCAAGGTCCTAGCTTCAATAACCCTACTAGGCAGACTGTTTAGAGAGGTGAAAGCGAACAAGTCAGGTCCTTCTCAAAACCAGTCACTGCTACCCAAACTTTTGCTTCAATACTTTAAAACATAAGAAAGGAGGAACACTGCAGCAGGCCTAATGGCCCATACTAGGCAGGTCCTTCACAATCCGTCCCACTAACAGAATATTTGCCTGCTGCAGTGTTCCTCCTTTCTTATGTTCTTAAAGATTGAAGAGCCTTAAATTACATTCACTTGTAAGACGTAGAATGAGGGGAGACATGATCGAGGTATACAAGTGGAAAATGGGTAATAACAAAGGGGATATAAATAAGGTCTTGAGGATATCTCTCCAAGAGAGAACCCGCAATAATGGATTCAAGTTAGATAAGTTTAGATTTAGAAAAGATATAGGAAAGTATTGGTTTGGAAATAGGGTAGTTGATGAACATAAGAACATAAGAAAGGAGGAACACTGCAGCAGGCCTGTTGGCCCATATTAGGCAGGTCCTTCACAATCCGTCCCACTAACAGAACACTTGCTCAACCCAGTTTTCAATGCTACCCAAGAAATAAGCTTTGATGATTCTATTAACTCAAGTGCGAGTCCCACTCAAATCCAACCCCTCTCACTCATGTATTTATCCAACCTAAATTTGAATCTACCCAAGGTCCTAGCTTCAATAACCCTACTAGGCAGACTGTTCCACTCATCAACTACCCTATTTCCAAACCAATATTTTCCTATATCCTTTCTAAATCTAAACTTATCTTGTGTGCTCTCTGTGAATCTGAACAAGATGTCCTCTCTTGAGCTACTTTACCAGCAGCTGAAGGAAGAACTGAGGGTAGCTAAGCTTGAGATACAGCGACTGACTGAGGAAAACAAGAGAATCCTCAAGCCAAGAAAGGAACCTGGGCAGTGGCTGGAATGCATGGGACAAAGTTAAAGATCAAGAGGATGGATGGAGAGGTAGAATTAACGAAGAACCAGAAGCCTGTTGTGGAAACATCGAACCGATTCTCCGTGTTACCCGATGAATGTGAGTCGACTACAGGGAACATCACAAACGACACCAAGGAAGGTATAAATTAGACACATATGCAACATTTGGGTATCTTATTGAGGAAAGTTGCCACACAGTGGCTTCATCAGTCCAATACAAGGTAGAAGTGAGAGTTGAGTTGGGTCAGTCCTCGGCCTGGAGCGATGTGCAGTCCATCAATCTTGTAGAATGACAGTATATGTCCAGAGGTGGCTTATATACTGTGTTAGGGGTGAGCAGCAGGAGGCGGTCATAGTGGACCATCCTCTAGTCTAAGTAGATCTTCGTCCAAAGACTAGTGGATGGTACCACTATGACCCCGCCTCCTGCTGCTTCACTCACCTAACTACAGTTATAAGCCACCTCTACGGACATATACTGTCATTTCTACAAGATTGATGGACTGAACACATCGACTCCAGGCCGAGGGACTGATTACCTCAAAACTCCAACTCTCCTTACACCTTTCTACTTTGTTTTGGGACTGATGAAGCCACTGTGTGGCGAAACGTTTCTCAATAAAGATACCCAAATGTTGCATATGTGTCTAATTTATAACTTGTCGGTTCTCTGAACCATTCATCTATCCCTAAGGAAGGTAAGAACATTGTTCTTGTTGGGGATAGTCAAATTAGGTATATGGATAGGGCCTTCTGCTTGAAAGATAGAAGTAGGAGACAGAGGGTTTGCTTTCCTGGGGCTGGGATGGAGGATATTGTTAGCCGTCTGGACGACATCATGAGAGGTAATGGGAGCAATCCTATTATCTGTCTCAGTGCTGGAGGCAACGATGTTGGCAGACGTAGGAGAGAGGACCTGACTAGCACACTTAGGCACTGTTGTCTTGGCTTTAGATTCCTGCTTATAGGAAAGTATTGGTTTGGAAATAGGGTAGTTGATGAGTGGAACAGTCTGCCTAGTAGGGTTATTGAAGCTAGGACCTTGGGTAGTTTCAAATTTAGGTTGGATAAATTCATGAGTGAGAGGGGTTGGATTTGAGTGGGACTCGCGCATGAGTGGGTAGAATTGTCAAAGCTTATTTCTTGGGTAGCATTGAAAATTGGGTTGAGCAAATATTCTGTTAGTGGGACGGATTGTGAAGGACCTGCCTAGTATGGGCCAACAGGCCTGCTGCAGTGTTCCTCCTTTCTTATGTTCTTATGACTCCCAAGTCTTTTTCACATTCTGTATGATCAAGCTCTACTTCACCTAGTTTATAAATTCGAGGGATATTTTCATTACCAAGGACTAGTGCCTTACACTTATCCACATTGAACTTCATTTGCCACTTTTCAGACCAAGACATTAATTTGTCCAAATCCTCCTGGAGTTCACTGGTATCCTCCTCAGAATGAATCATACGGCCTATTTGTGTATCATCAGCAAA
This sequence comes from Cherax destructor, assembly GCA_009830355.1. Taxonomy (NCBI): domain Eukaryota; kingdom Metazoa; phylum Arthropoda; class Malacostraca; order Decapoda; family Parastacidae; genus Cherax; species Cherax destructor. Next base: position 62,395 of record WNWK01010877.1, read on the forward strand.
TTTACTCATGTCACTTGCAATTCCTTCATCAAGGTCATTTATGTAAATTATGAACAACAATGGGCCTAAAACCGATCCTTGTGGAACGCCACTAGTGACTAATCACCATTCAGATTTGACCCCATTAATGGAAACTCTCTGCTTTCTATTGGTAAGCCATGCCTCTATCCATGCTAGAACTTTACCTCCTATACCATGAGCTGCCACCTTTCTTAAGAGTCTCTTGTGAGGTACTCTATCGAAGGCCTTACTGAAATCCAAGTAAACTATATCATATTCTTTATCACTGTCTACTGCCCCAAATGTTTTATTGAAAAACGTCAGTAAATTTGTTAGGCAGGAACGACCTCTCGTGAACCCATGCTGAGATTCATTAAACAAATTATGTTCTTCAAGGTGACTTCTAATAATATCAGCTATAATTGATTCTAATAATTTGCCTACTATAGATGTAAGAACATAAGAACATAAGAATGGAGGAACACTGCAGAAGGCCTACTGGCCCATACAAGGCAGGTCCTTATCAAAACCACCACTACCTAAGAATTTATTCCCGTACTCACGACACAAATCAAACCCAGCCCCTCCCACTCATATATTTGTCCAATCTCTTTTTAAAGCCACCCAAGGTCCTAGCCTCTATCACCCTACTCGGAAGATTGTTCCACGCATCTACAACTCTGTTCGAAAACCAGTACTTGCCTATGTCCTTTCTAAATCTAAATTTATCCAATTTAAATCCGTTATTTCTGGTTCTTACTTGGTTCGATATCCTCAGTATTTTATTAATATCTCCTTTGTTTATGCCCATCATCCACTTGTACACCTCGATGATATCTCCCTCATTCTACGTCTCTCCAGAGAGTGGAGATTCAACGCTCTAAGTCTATCTTCATACGGGAGATTTCTTATACTGTAAATCATTTTAGTCATTCTTCTTGTATGTTCTCCAATGAATCATATCCATCCTGTAGTAAGGAGACCAAAACTGAGCTGCATAATCCAAATGAGGTCTCACTAGTGATGTATAGAGCTGTAAAATAACTTTTGGACTTCTGTTGCTTATACTTCTTGAAATAAATCCTAGTAATCTGTTAGCCTTATTGCGCACACTTAGGCACTGTTGTCTTGGCTTTAGATTTCTGCTTACCATGACTCCCAAGTCTTTTTCACATTCTGTATGATCAAGCTCAACTTCACCTAGTTTATAAATTCGAGGGATATTTTCATTACCAACGACAAGCACCTTACACTTGTCCACATTGAACTTCATCTGCCACTTTTCAGACCAAGACATTAATTTATCCAAATCCTCCTGGAGTTCACTGTTATCCTCCTCAGAATGAATTATACGGCCTATTTTTGTATCATCAGCAAATTTACTCATGTCACTTACAATTCCTTCATCAAGGTCATTAATGTAAATTATGAACAACAATGGGCCCAAAACTGATCCTTGTGGAACGCCACTAGTGACAAATCCCCATTCAGATTTGACCCCATTAATGGAAACTCTCTGCTTTCTATTGGTAAGCCATGCCTCTATCCATGCTAGAACTTTACCTCCTATACCATGAGCTGCCACCTTTCTTAAGAGTCTCTTGTGAGGTACTCTATCGAAGGCCTTACTGAAATCCAAGTAAACTATATCATATTCTTTAAGTAAACTATATCATATTCTTTAAGTAAACTATATCATGTGAGGCTTATTGGACGGTAATTTGATGGAATGGACTTATCCCCTGATTTGAATATAGGAACTACATTAGCTATCTTCCACATCTCTGGCACAATACCAGTTTGGATGGACGTATTAAACACATTCGTTAATGGCTGACTAAGTTCCATCTTGCATTCTTTAAGTACCTTGGAAAACAACTCGTCGGGTCCCGGGGACTTATTTTAAGAACATAAGAAAGGAGGAACACTGCGGCAGGCCTGTTGGCCCATACTAGGCAGGTCCTTCACAATCCGTCCCACTAACAGAATATTTGCTCAACCCAATTTTCAATGCTACCCAAGAAATAAGCTTTGACAATTCTACCCACTCATGCGCGAGTCCCACTCAAATCCAACCCCTCTCACTCATGAATTTATCCAACCTAAATTTGAAACTACCCAAGGTCCTAGCTTCAATAACCCTACTAGGCAGACTGTTCCACTCATCAACTACCCTATTTCCAAACCAATACTTTCCTATATCCTTTCTAAATCTAAACTTATCTAACTTGAATCCATTATTGCGGGTTCTCTCTTGGAGAGATATCCTCAAGACCTTATTTATATCCCCTTTGTTAATACCCATTTTCCACTTGTATACCTCGATCATGTCTCCCCTCATTCTACGTCTTACAAGTGAATGTAATTTAAGGGTCTTCAATCTTTCTTCGTAATGAAGATTTATTTTGTTTCAGACGGTCTAGTTGTTTCCTAACCATTTCGCTAGTGACTGTGATATTACATAATTTATCTTCTTCTGGGCCTCTGTAAAAATTAATTCTTGGGATATTATTAGAGTCTTCCTGTGTGAAAACCGAGAGAAAATAATTATTAAAAATAGAGCACATATCATTCTCCTTGTCAGTAAGATGCCCAGAGTTATTTTTAAGGGGACCTATCTTATCCCTAACTTTTGTTCTATATACCTGGAAAACTTTTGGGTTAGTTTTTGAATCCCTAGCAACTTTAATTTCATAGTCCCGTTTAGCTTTTCTTATTCCCTTTTTAACGTCCCTCTTAATGTCAGTATACTGATTTATAAGATGACCCTCACCTCTTTTTATGCGCCTATAAATTCCGTGGAAATAAATGGTATAAAATACCGACACAATGGAAAAATATACACATAAGCAGAATAATGTGATCCTTTATTGACAACGTTTCGCCCACGCAGTGGGCTTTATCGAGTCACAGACAGACGTTGTCAATAAAGGATCACATTATACTGCTTATGTGTTTATTTTTCCGCCTATAAATTCCTTTCTTCTGCCCTAAAAGATACTTAAGCCTATTATTCATCCATTTTGGGTCATTTCTACTAGATCTAATTTCTTTATACGGGATAAATGTTCTTTGGGCAGCCTGTATAGTGTTAAGAAGACTGTCTCTCCAGAGAACATAAGAACATAAGAAAGGAGGAACACTGCAACAGGCCTACTGGCCCATACTAGGCATGTCCTTCACAATCCATCCCACTAACAGAATAATTGCCCAACCTAATTTTCAATTCTACCCAAGAAATAAGCTTTGCAGATTGTATTAACTCAAGTGCGAGTCCCACTTAAATCCAACCCCTCTCACTCATGTATTTATCCAACCTAAATTTGAAACTACCCAAGGTCCTAGCTTCAATGACCCTACTAGGCAGACTGTTCCACTCATCAACTACCCTATTTCCAAACCAATATTTTCCTATATCCTTTCTAAATCTAAACTTATCCAATTTGAATCCATTATTGCGGGTTCTCTCTTGGTAAATTAGACACATATGCAACACTTGTGTATCTTTATTGAGGAAACGTTTCGCCACACAGTGGCTTCATCAGTCCATACAAAGGAGAATCGTGAAGAACAGGAGGAGTGTGAGGTTGTCAGGCCCTCAATCTTGAGTAGATGTTGTCAGTCCATCAATCTTGAATAGAATAACAGCGTATGAGCAGAGGGAGCTATATACTGTAGACAGGAGAGGTGCAGCAGTTGTAGGAGGTGTCACATTTGTTCAATGTGGAAGTAGGTCGTGCCCAAGGAATAGGCAAGAGATATCCTCAAGACCTTATTTATATCCCCCTTATTAATACCCATCTTCCACTTATATACCTCGATCATGTCTCCCCTCATTCTTCGTCTTACAAGTGAATGTAATTTAAGGGTCTTCAATCTTTCTTCATACGGAAGATTTCTAATGCTATGAATTAACTTTGTCATTCGTCGCTGAATGTTTTCTAACGAATTTATATCCATTCTGTAAAATGGAGACCAGAACTGAGCTGCGTAATCTAGGTGAGGCCTTACTAATGATGTATAAAGCTGTAATATAACCGCTGGACTTCTGTTGCTTACACTGAACCGACTGAAACAAAATAAATCGCCGGGTCCTGATGAGCTTTTTGCAAGGGTTCTTAAGGAATGCAAAATGGAACTCTGTGAACCATTAAGTAACATTTTAAATTTATCTCTTCAAACAGGTGTAGTGTCTGATATGTGGAAGATGGCTAATGTAATTCCTATTTTTAAAGCAGGGGACAAGTCACTACCGTCAAATTACCGCCCAATAAGCCTGACCTCAATTGTAGGCAAATTACTAGAGTCAATTATAGCTGATATTATTAGAAGCCATCTAGATAACCATAATTTGATTAATGATACTCAGCATGGATTCACGAGGGGCCGTTCCTGCCTATCTAATTTATTAACCTTCTTCACTAAAGCTTTTGAGGCTGTTGATCACGATAAAGAATTCGATATTGTTTATTTAGACTTTAGAGTATGTTTATTACGTGCACAGAGTATGTTTATTCCCCAGAGAGAATTTAGGTCAAATAATAACGATCCCAAATGGATTAACAGGAGGCTAAAACATTTATTAGGGGAGAAAAGAGGAATTTATAGGCGCATCAAAAGAGGAGATGTTAACCTTATTGACCAATATGTTCAGTTGAAAAGAGAAGTAAAAAAGGGGATTAGAAAGGCTAAACGTGACTATGAGATTAAGGTTGCTAATGAATCAAAGACTAATCCAAAAGGGTTCTTTCAAGTGTACAGGACGAAGGTGAGGGAAAAGGTAGGACCTCTGAAAATTTGGGAATGGACAGCTGACGGATAACGAACTGGAAATGTGTTCTCTATTTAATGACTATTTTTTGTCAGTCTTTACACAAGAAGACGTAAATGAGATTCCAGAAATTAACAATTATTCAGTTCCTGAAGAATTCAAATTAACTAATATTACTGTCACGAGGGACATGGTTATCAAACAGATAGATAAACTGAAGCAAAATAAGTCCCCGGGACATAAGAACATAAGAACATAAGAAAGGAGGAAAACTGCAGCAGGCCTGTTGGCCCATACTAGGCAGGTCCTTCACAATTCGTCCCACTAACAGAATATTTGCTCAACCCAATTTTCAATGCTACCCAAGAACATAAGAACATAAGAATGGAGGAACACTGCAGAAGGCCTACTGGCCCATACAAGGCAGGTCCTTATCAAAACCACCACTACCTAAAAATTTATTCCCGTACTCACGACACAAATCAAACCCAGCCCTCCCACTCATATTTGTCCAATCTCTTTAAAGCCACCCAAGGTCCTAGCCGACGAGTTGTTTTCCA